>JAEQBA010005045.1:0-56524 GCA_019434445.1 Phalangium opilio | reverse complement strand
TTTAAATCGTAAAATTTTAAACACGCGCTACAAAAAGTGATATCTAGTTTATTAGGGAGAAGGTATAAGATACCTAAGTATTCGCGCGCCATAGTCCCAGTCCCCTTTCAAAATACAAGGGGAGGGCGAAAAGAAGGCCGGGCTATTTCGCCTCTCCTCAGTCGGAAAATACCTAATTTTCGTCATTCGTGTCGCGTTGACGTGAGTTTTCAAGAACAATGAGATGCTGGTTGTAATTTAGAGGCGGCGGGGATTAACTCCTACGTTTGGACCTACAACACTAATTTAAAATTTTACATTTTAAAAAGAAATATTGTCCCTTCAAAATTAGGCGCTACCGGAAGTTAATGTAAGTTCCCTGTGACGTAGAGGGTCAAAAGTACACGAGAAATAAGGCTTAGGGCTAAGCCTAATCTTAATAGTAATGTTATTGCTAAGCACGTGAGTCGCGAGAGCTAGCGCATGAGCCAACCTCTGACGTAATTACAACGCGGAAATTGGAAAGTAAATAATTCCCGCGCATTTCGAATATCACAATTGATTAGAAGGAGAACTGCTTGGGTTTTTTAAATATTTCAAAAAATTGGTGAAATGTAAACCGATTTTAAGGAAACTTGTCTAATTTTAAAGAGAAAAATATCCCCTACCTCGTTAAATTGGATTTGAAAATGTGCGTTTTAAATGACACTTCGAATTTAAGTATACCTTTAGATTATATAAACTTCAAGTTGTAAGTAAAACTTAAAAGGAGACCAAGCACGTAGCCAAAGTCAACTCGGGACAGGACACGCGTCAGCCAGATGATGCCAAGGCCTGGGATGCCACGCAGTTGATGAGCGGTGAAATTTAATTAATGCCAAAACTCGAGTGTAATCCCGTAAAGGGTTTGTCCCGCTCAAAACCACCGACCGTCGAGCGACCCTTCTTCGACCCATGTGTCCCGCCCACCCTATACAGGGTGTTGCTGAAAAGCCTGTCAGAAATTAAGGGAGATGATGTTCTTAGGGAAATAGATTTCGAGTCTAAAATGTAACTTCTATGACATTTTGCTCCAAGACCAACTGCTTTTGAGTGTTTTAGGGATGGCCACTTACTTAAACTATTAATTAATCATTGTCTTTCAGTTTCTTAATTATTTAAATTTAAGGGTCATCCGTAAAATACTCCAAACATAACTAAGTGAAAACGGTGTCCCTTGTGGCAAAATGTAATAGCAGGGATAGATTTAATTTTAGAAGTAGGAATGGAGAACGGTTAGTATTTACTTCAGTCCGACTTATCATAGCCCAGTATAGAGCCCCTCCCTCCAACGCGTAACGAAAAGTTTAAATTATCTTATTGGCTGACTTAAACTACGTTTTGATGGCGTTGCTGACGGGGACGACGAAAAATACGTAATTTCTTTTTACCTCTGTCGCTATGACCCGCCTCTTCTTTCATACCCCCCCCCCCCGTCAAGTGGAAGGGGGTCTGGGACTTTGACGCGCGCGCCCACATTACTCTATTCTCCATTCCTACTTCTAAAATTAAATCTATCCCTGGTAATAGCAATTACACTTTCGACTTTAAATTGATTTCCCAAAGAACACACGCCCCTCATAATTTCTAGCAAACGTTTCAGTACCACCCTGTATACCTATCACATTTAACCTTAAACTGAGTCAGTTTTGAAGGGCATCGGGAAGGAAAATCGAGATTTTATGGCAATCGACAGACGGTGGCTTGTTTTATAATCAGACGCTAAGTGTACGGTAGCTATAGCTAAGGATATTAGAATTCGAGACGTATCCAAAATCCAAAGGTCGATCACGTATTACAATAAGGGAGGCTAAAAATATTTCAACCTAAAATTAAGGCAGAGCGCGCGTGAGCTTCCTGTCTAATGAATGAAATTTCAAAATTTGCCTTGAAGTTGATTTTACCCCCGAACACCGGTGTAAAGCGGGTGGAACACATCTACAGGGGATGCTAGCCTAGCTCATCCGAAATTAGAGATTGTAGTTAGAAAATAAGTTATCGCGCTATACGGAGCCGATATTTGTTACGTAGGTATTAACCTTAATTTTATTCGTTAAAATTTTAAATAGGTAAATAAATTCTAATTTCGATAATTATTCAAAATAAATTAAACTTTCTATAAAGGGTTTTTCTGATAAGTGTGATATAAATTAAAGTGTGTCTTTGTTCTTTGGGTAAAATTTAATGAAGAGAGTCATAGAACAGGGGCAAGAAGCGATATCTAGTTTACTAGGGAGAAGGTATTGTCTAAGTATTCACGCGCCATAGTCCCAGTCCCCCTTTCAAAATACAAGGGGGGACGTAAAATGAGGCCGGGCTATTTCGTTGCCTCTCCTCAGTCGGAAAATATGACTGTAATTTTCGTCATTCGCGTCGTGCTGACGTGAGTTTTCAAGAACCAATTAGATGCTGGTTGTAATTTAGAGGCGGCGGGGATTAACTCCGGACCTACTATACGTTTGGACTGGAGATAAAGCTGCTGGAAATGTGGCGCGAATTTATACCTTCTCCCTAATAAACTAAGGATACCACTTCTTGACAGGGGTCTATAACATTTAGTTATGTTTAGATATGTGCTCCCAAATATTAACTGCCCCCTAAAACAATTAAGGTAATAGCCATACACGTGTTTAGTAATTATCTTTACTTCACCGCAGCGTACGCACCATACACCTTTGCTATAAATAAAGATTCAGTAACGTTACTAGATTGAAATCTAACATGTCTTACAACACTATAATCTAATAGACCTTTCATCGTCCTAATTGAACTAAAATAAATCACTACTTAAATCATTTCAAAATAGGTTAAAACCTAAAAAAAAACCAAACAAAAATTTCCAACTAAGAATCAATATAAATTCCAGATACACTTCAGAATTACAAGTACACAATCATTTCTCACAAACACAAAGATGAAGTTCAACATCCCCATCCTCACTTCACTTCCCATTTTATTAACCCCCCCCCCCTCCTTCTCCTTGCTCCCTTACATTACGAAACAGAAGGAAAATTGGAAATTCACGAGCTGTCTAAAACGGAAGATGAAAACCAATAACGAGCGCTTAGGCCCGAGAAATAATTTCCCCAATAAAACCGAGTCCCGCTTTTTTAATGAATACCCCCCATACCCTAACATAAAACTTTTCAAATCACAAATACCAAAAAAAAAGAAAAAACAACTCTCTAAAAGGAGAAACTTTCAAACATCATCTATCTAAAAACGCCCCACTTCCCTCTCTACTTCCCAGTAACTTTTCCCACCAAGTACAATTCAAGTCCCACCCAATTCAATGATTCCTTTCAAAGAGATGCTGCTCTTCCACCTTCTGCATGCGGAACCAAGCCAATCGGTCTAAAAACAAAAACCATTCTCTCTCTCTCTTTCTCTCTCCCTCTCTCTTTCTCTCTTTTTTGTAAAATCCTCGTAACGAAAAATATCCAAAAAGCGGCAAAAAAAATTGGTGAACCAATTTCACCCCAATCCTAAATATCCTGTCAATTTTAACTTCCTCTCCACCACATCCACTTCCTTTTATTCCACTTCCTCCCAAGCTCCTGCCGCCGGAATGCAACGCAAAGTTTCATCCCCCAACTACATTTTTTTTTTCTAAAACCGATACGATAGCAAAAGCTTTATAAAAATCGATACAAAATTCAATTCAATTTAGACTCCGCAGTCCGAAAGAAAAAAATGAAAAAAAAAAGAAATATAGAAAAAATAAAAGCTGGGCCTTGGCGAGTTGTGTGGGAGGGGTCAGAGAACAGAGCGCTAACCAAAGAGGGGGGAAATATATATACAAGCTTATGACGACCGAATTAATATAAAAACCCTTTCATTTCTTTTTTTAGGAGCAATTCCAAAAGTACAAACTCGTTCTCTCGCTCTCTCTCTCTATAACAGATCCCAGGTCTGTAGCTGCGATGAAGCAAATCGACGGAGGTCAGAGACTTGGGCCACAAAAAATTATTGTTGGATTTCGTTATGAAGTAATTCAAAATATTCTTGAATATTTAACGAATACGATTGCAGCTTTTCAAAAGCCTTTGAGCTTTAAAAAGTTCAAAGCGCTCAATGAGCAAAGTAAGATCATAACGCTCAAAGATCGAGGTAAGAACGGATCGCTCAGAGATTGAGGTAAGATCCTAACGAGCTCAAAGATCGAGGTAAGATAATAATGCTCAAAGATCGAGGTAAGAACGTATCGCTCAGAGATTGAGGTAAGATTGTAACGAGCTCAAAGATCGAGGTAAGATAATAACGCTCAAAGATCGAGGTAAGATCATAAGGCTCAAATATTGAGGTAATATAATAACGAGCTTAAAGATTGAGGTAAGGCCATAACGAGCTTAAAGATTGAGGTAAGGCCATAACGAGCTTAAAGATTGAGGTAAGATCATAAGGCTCAAAGTTCGAGGAAAGATAATAACGCTCAAAGATCGAGGTAAGATAATAACGCTCAAAGATCGAGGTAAGATAATAACGCTCAAAGATCGAGGTAAGATAATAACGCTCAAAGATCGAGGTAAGATAATAACGCTCAAAGATCGAGGTAAGATAATAACGCTCAAAGATCGAGGTAAGATAATAACGCTCAAAGATCGAGGTAAGATAATAACGCTCAAAGATCTAGGTAAGATAATAACGCTCAAAGATCGAGGTAAGATAATAACGCTCAAAGATCGAGGTAAGATAATAACGCTCAAAGATCGAGGTAAGATAATAACGCTCAAAGATAGAGGTAAGATAATAACGCTCAAAGATAGAGGTAAGATAATAACGCTCAAAGATAGAGGTAAGATAATAGCGCTCAAAGATGAGAAGATTTCAGTCTTATGATCTTACCTCAATCTTTAAGCTTTAATGGTCTACTACGCGTCAGATTTCACTTCTTATTATTTTATAATCGCTAAATGTTCTTGGTAGAAATTAACAAATTCTTGTTGTTGATGTAAGGCCAAGGGGAAGAGGTTATAGTTTCAATTTAAGAGTTCTACGCGAATAAAACTACATTTCCCAAGACTTTAAGAGGCGAATTACGCTAAATTCCATATAGAAAATTGGCTCTGGGATGAACTTATAAAGAAGAAAAGCGTCAAAAGCAAAGCTATTTCAAATGGGCGCCCGCCAATTCTATGATTCATTTTAGTTCAAGTCCATCAATAACGCGGCGGGCACGAGCTCCCCTTGATTCCTACACTACATTCGAGGACTCCCAATTAATAAAGAGAAAGAGAAGGAGAGAAGATATTAAGGGCTTAGAAACCGCATTTCAAAGCTTTTCTACGTATTACACGAGTCACGGCGAATGGAATCACCTCTGAGTGGAGTCTCTCTCCAATCGGTTTGGCGCTCGAAAAGCTTATTTCGTATTTAGAGCTTAACCGAGAAAAAATCACCTTTAGTGAGAGGTGAGGGGTTGGCTACTCGCTACAGGGAGCCCAGCCGAAATTTTCAATTACTTATAGGAAAAATAGGATTTTTTTCTGGAATTATAGGATTTTATAGGAGAAAATACGTGTATTTATAGGAAAATATTGGACTAAAAATGCTTATATATAATTCTATTTTGGCTTAAACTATGTGGAAAAATAGAGGTTAATTTGTCTGCCGTCTGTGTGGAACGTTTATTCGATTGTATCTTTAAAAAATACTTTCGAGTTTCCCATTTAAAACCAATTCCAATTTCTATTTATAAATTTTGGACTAAAAAAATATTTCGGATTTTGAAAATTATATTTGGATTAAAAAATAGACTTTTTAAAATAATTGTATTTAAAAAATTAGGCTTTAAAAAATTAGATTTAAAAAAATGGCTTTAAAAAATTAGATTTAAGAAAAAGTTAAGATTTAAAACAAAATGCTCAAAAAATTAATATGAAAAACAATTCAATTTCAAAAAAAGTTCAATCTCAAAAAAATTCAATTTCAAAAAAAAATTCTATTTAAAAAAATTCTATTTCAAAAAAAATTCAATTTCAAAAAAAATTCAATTTCAAAAAAAAAATTCAATTTCAAAAAAAAAATTCAATTTCAAAAAAAAATTCAATTCAAAAAAAAAAATTCAATTTCAAAAAAAAATTCAATTTCAAAAAAAATTCAATTTCAAAAAAAATTCTATTTCAAAAAAAAATTCAATTTCAAAAAAAAATTCAATTTCAAAAAAATTAAATTTCAAAAAAATTTTATTTCAAAACAAAAATTAATTTAAAAAGAAAATTTATTAAAAAAAATTAAAAATCAACTCTGATTTAAATAAAATTACTTCAAGGAGATTTGAAAAAAATTTAAAAAATAGCGGCCATTTTGAAATTCAATCGAGATCCGGGCCCTACAGAATGCTAATTACCGACCTATCTTCACCGAGAACGAATACAACGTCTTCCGCGGCTATTATCTTGATTCTCCGTACACCCACCGTCACCCACCATTATGCCCGAGTCGAGCACGCTTTAAGCCTAACTCCCCCTCGCTAAACCTAATTAGGTACTAATCAAATAAAAACTGGCCAAAAATAGAAACTTACAGGAAATATTTCATCCCAAAATGATTTGAATCCTCGGCTCCTCGATCTTGGCAAAGTTTTGATCACAAAATTAATTCACTTCGGCCTAATTTTAAATATTTTAATCCGACTTTAAATTAACAAAAATTCATCGACATAACCGATAAGCTCGCGTCAATCAAAACTGAAAAATGGCTGTCCGAGTGTCCGTCGGAAACTTCGGGAAGAAGGGGGAGGGGGGGACGATAGAGAACGGGGAAGGGAAGAAAGTTGCAAATTTGAACTCTACGGGATGGCGCGAAGCCTGTGTTGGCGGGCTTTTTAAAAAGTGTAAATGCTGGATTCAAAAACGTTTTAAATTAAAGCATTGAGACTTACAATTTACCTAACACAGAGATTAATTATAATTGTTATACATTATATTACATATAATAATTTAATCTGAAAGTATAGAAATTGCAATTTTAAACGCGTTTCATTTAAATTTGACGTTTTGACGCGAGTCAAACTTTGAGAAACGACATTATAATGTAATTTTATGACAGAAATATAGGATACTTTAGGACCTTTCGTGAAATTATAGGATAATATAGGACAGGTTCAAAAATATAGGATTTTATAGGGATTATAGGACCGCTGGGCTCCCTGTCACTATTGAACATGACGTTTCCCATATTATGATACCGTTATCGAGTAGCAACTATCCAATCCCATACAGTGTTCTGAAAGAATTTTTTCCATCCGATTCTTCAAGTCTGTTACGAGGTTTGCTCGAATCTCGCGAATAGCGTCAAATATATTTATTTTATCGACAGTTAAAACCACCAAGTGAAGGCTTCACGTAAGCCTTACACTATTACCTTCAAATAACGTAAGTATTAACTTTTAACTCTGGTTTAAATTCAACTTGAAAAAAAAAAAAACTTCACCCCTCATATTTGCCAGGCGAATTTTCAGTCGCAACGAGAAAAGGGTGTAAGATGTTTTTTCTTTATATTTTTCTTATACCCATGACGTCAAAAATAATGGATTCTGATGAAGTCTGGGGCCCATACATAACGGGGTGAGCAAGTATAGAATGGTCCCCGTTTCGATATCGCCAAAAACATGGTTCCTTATCTGAGCAGTGCGAATGAAGTGGGAAAAGAATTTGGGGTTATTTTTTATTATTCAGGGGTGAGAAAAATGATAACTTCTATTAGCTTTGGGGGAAAAAGAATACTCCGTCATCTGTCGCTAATATATTGATTCTTACCATCATCATTTTAAAGGGATGATTTGATGAATAAATAGTAATGCGATTTGAAGACTTACAATTTGTTAAAAAAAAATTGAAGAAATGGGGTATGGATTGGGTTTCATTACAATTTGTAGGCAACCTATTGGACAGTTTGTCACACGAATTTCCTAGTTCATACTAGGCCTAATAGAAATCAATTTCACCTATAGCCCCCATTCTTACCAATTATATCTTTCACATAATTGCTTACAAAAAATTAATGAAGAAAAATTAAAAATTATAGACTTACTCTCTTCGATGGCTGGTCTTTTCTTGTACGGCAAATCTGTAACAAAAAAAGAACAAAACATTCTTTAGACTTAAGAACATTAACTTATGTTTTTAAACACAAAATTAAATTAATTAAAGTCTATGTATGCTTATTAAAATATAAATAGATTATTGCATTAATTCCCCAGGAGAAACAAACATCGCAGGGGCGGGGTGGACACCTTCTTGGGTTGGTTATTTCTCTAGCACCAAGAAGTACCGCTAGAGGGCAGCGCGAGTTGGCTAACCTCCCTCCGAAGTACAGTGAACTAGGGCTAGCTCCATCTGGCGTAGTGGCGTTGGTTCTTGTTTGGTGCCATGGAAATAACCTAACATGGCGGCCTCCCATCCCTGTGTGTTGGAACACTTTTCTTTAAGTAATTACAGAAGTGGTATTAGACTAGAAGTGAAGGGCTCTAGCATTGGTAATAGATCCTGGCACTAGTGAACAAATTTGAGGATTTTATGCCGCTTCCATCGCGCCTACACTACTGAGAAAAAAATTGGTCGAGTTCCAAAAACATTTCCTGCCCCCTTCCCCTCAACCTAAAGCCGCTGAACACCGGCGCGGCTCCTTGAATCTAGTTCGGCCGTCTACCACCGCGAGCGTCTCACGTTTTGGAGGGAAAATTCTGAAACCGCCACTAGAGGGCCAACCGTTTGTGTTTTATCAAGTCTTTTCACTAATGCCGAGTGAAGAATTTGGTTAGCTCAATACTTCTAGTATCATACCACTTCTGGTAATTAATATAATGGTCTATTGTAAAATAAAGAAACGCTCGTGGAGGTAATGCAACCAGAATAAATAAATATCAAATCACGGATACTCAGCATTACAACTGAGATTGCGTCGACCCACAAAGCGTACCCTTGGCCTTCTGTTTTTTCTAAACTCGTACGACCCACAAAGCCAACCATTGGTCTACTGTTTTTGCTAAACTCTTCACGAAATAGGCCTAGCCTAAAATATAGACCAAATAAATTTCGAAGACAAAGAACTTTGTACAAGACGATCCTCTTGAAATACGCAACGATGATTCAATTTAAATCCAATTAGTTTTAAAATCCCAAAAGGCTCAAAGCTTCAAATTGAAAAAGATTTAGATAAAAGAGGGATTTAAACAAATTTGCCTATCAACCTCCCCAAACCCCCGTTCCTTCCTTCCTTCGCCATCTCACTTCTCTTCCTGCTATTTTTAAACTATCATCATTCAATAAGCCAGCCAGGATTTCTAAGGAAGGTATAAGGAAGTGAAAAAAAGGGAGGAAGGAAAAGAAGATCCATAGCAGTCAAAGTGAAAAAGAGGGCGATTATCCAAAACCCCGTTCGTGTCAAGCGAAAAAGGCAAGCGCGTATAGAGAAAGCTACTTCCATCCACATCCCCTTTGACATCTCGTTCCATCCTAGAAGCAATGTTAACCATCCTCCTCACAACTACTTCACATACAGCCGGCCCGAAAACTACGACGACCTAAGAGATCGAACACTTGCCAAATATCACGCGAAATTTTGGAATCATTTAAATCTGAGATTTTGAAATAGTTTCTTAGATTCTTATCAAACGTTTTAAAGTATGGTAAAAATTATTTGAAATACGTCATAGGCAGCACGTGACTGAGGAAAGGCGTGGTTCGAGGAAACTAAAGGTCTTTTCAGACGATACAACTTTAGATTCAAATAGATGGGTCAAAAATTTGAGTCAGCAAAAATTGGTCAGTTATGAATTTTTAATTTGGTGATCCACCTTGTCCAACTTCCGTTCACAAGCAAGACACAACCAGCTTACTCAACTCAAGTTGACTCATCTAAATGAGTCTGTTGCATCGTCTGTAAAGACCTTTAGTTAGTTTTATATCGTAAACAATATACCACTACGGGGAATTGGCAAGTGCTGCAATCTCGCAAAAAACCAATAAGGACTAGATGTACAGTACCACTCTATACGGAGTCTTTGTATCTTGGCGTCACGTGATGCCTGTGACGTATTTCAAATCATTTTTATCCACCCATGGCCGATAAGAAGAGATATGAAATCATTTATTGGTTTCTAACTCGGTAAGCCCTGCTAAAACCCACACGACACACACTTAATTGGTACTCGGAATACAACTGACGCGTCAGTGCGACTATACCCCTCTAAGGAATGATTTTAAAATTCAATTCTAAACACGTATGCGCGGATAAAAATTCCAAGTGTAGTGTCCATCCCCTTGTAGAAGACAATTGGTAAAAAGATTTGGGGATGGTGCATGGGTGGGGTTAAGATTGAGACAAGTCCGCCCACCCTTTTGGCCCGTGCACCATCGTCAACCTTTCCTCTTAGCCCAGCACTCATCTCTTGGCCGCGGCCCACCTATTCGATCTTAGCAAGACTTTGTGTATGTCAAAGAGAGTAAAAGAGAGAGTGAGTGAGAGGAAGAAGAGACTTCATTGATCGGAGAACATCGGTCAAGACCGTGACAACTTTGGAAACTGATCACCTGTTAAAGCTCCGGACTTACAGTCTTTTTTTTCTCTCTCCCGATTCTTAACCCAGGCGGATCTCCTGGCAAGAAAAAAAAATAAGATGAACTTTCAGGACTTCTTTCTCCTATCGACGACGCGTGGGTCCCCCAAGAGAGAGAGAGAGAAAGACAGAGTTAAAGGATATAAGGAGAAGAAAAAAGAGAAAAAAAGAGAAAAACTTCAACATCAAAAACCGATAAAGACACTCTGGGATAAAGATGCCATAGAGGACGTTTCACCTCTAGGCTTCGCTAACTATCCGGGTCGGATGTACCTACGAGGAAAGGGGCATTTTTTGAAACAAAGTTTCAATCGGTCTCGCGCAAGGGGATGTTGGTTGTGTCGCGTAGGGAAAGGGTTAGATGATCTGTGATCATGGGATACATTTCAGTGGAATTCATTGCTAAAGAGTCCCTCGAGAAGGTTCAAGGTATGCATGCACGACCCATGCAGGCCTGGTGTGACCAGTGGTCAAAACTTGTCTTGAAGATAATGGTGATTACGAGTAGAACCGCGAGGGCGGGATTATACGGAAAAGTTTACATTATCGACCCCCTTGAAGAAGAGAAGTTTGATACTGGAGTTGTGTATTTTGGGGTGAGGGGACATTCGTGACTGTTTGAAACTCCCAGCATGCAGTCATCACCTTACGGTGGAAATATTTTTACTCAAGCTTAGTCACGTGGTAAATAGTAGTTCTTGTTGCTATAACCAGGTGACAGCTAAAGCAGGCATAATCCATGACCAACCTAAAACCAAGGGTACTATGTTACGGCCATGCATGGGAAGGGACCTTTCGTTAGAGTTATAGAGTGTGATTTCTACTCCAGAATAAATTGTTCTCCTCCAAGATCGACAGTCATTTATGTAGGAGTATGATTAGAAATAGCGAAAGGGAAAATCTATAAGATATCTGCTTAAAACAAATGGATTTTATCCACTAGGGGACCCGAATCCGTTTTTCTTAAGAACAAGAGGACAAACACACAACTGAAAACAACCCCCCCCCCCCCCTCCAACCAAAAAACAAAAATATAAGGTCGATTATGTTGGAAATCCGCTCAAGAAAAAAAAACTAGAGCACTATGGGATAAAGAGTATCGCGAAACTAATAATATTCCAACGAATATTGACTTGCCCATAAAAAATTATTTTCATTTATCATTACCAGAGAAGTTATTACTGTTCTGTATTAAAACCAGCAACAAAGACGCGCTGAGTTTTGCGCCAGGACATTTTTAGTACTTATAGGTCCGCCATTTTAAAAGATGGAGGCAAACGGAACCCCAAAAGCTTAATACCATAAAGCCAGTCTTTAGGATATATAAGGAATCAGTCTGCTAAATATTAGTGAGACGCGTAGCAATCAACGTTATTCCACAAAGAAGGTTTATTACATTTCTGCCCGCCATTTTTCAAGATGGCGTCAGATTGTAAAAAAAATTCTTAGTACGCATCTACTACTCAAGAGTAACGTCTCTGCAAAATTTCAGCCTTCTATGTAAAGCGGTTTTACTAGGTCATTGACAAATACAGATACGCATGCATTTACTGGTCAACAAAATGCATTGGTGTCTTTCTCATACATTTAAGATTTCATAATATCAATGCCTTCAATTCAATATTCCGCGATAAAATAAAGACATTCTTCGGTATAAATACAATTTTTCGTAGATCCCTAGCTAGTCCTCCCACTCTCTCTCTCTCTCCACCTTGTCTCGTCTGGCACTCAACAATTCCGCCGCAGACCATCGGTCTCCGTCACGCGCAGCCAAACCCGAATGGCCGAAGAAACCGAAATGCCGGCCACCAGCCAGAGGGGAAGTGGGCGAGAGTAAACGGTCAAGAGGACATCCGCTCCCAAGAACAAGAGTTCTGGTAATAAATCGAAGGATGGTTCCAGCCCTACACTATACTTCTTCAGCAGTCTTATGTCTCCTCCCACGCTAAAAACCACCAACCCAAAGTTAGACATGCCAAAGAGTTAGGACTATATGTTCGGGATGAGATCACTGTAGTGCACCCTTACGTAAGGTGAGAAGGAAATCACTCGAAGTAATAACAGAGACAGCCTTAATCACCTATTTTGGTCAATAGTCTAATAATGAACTCTAGCTCAGACGCAACAATTACCATTTCTCCTACAGAAAGAATTTCCCCACCTCAAAATGATGAGCTTCCGCTAAGACATGCATAGACCCTATCCTTGCTCCTTATGAATCAGCTTCAACACTCATCTTAAGTAAAAGTCTTCAGAAATCCTTAAGCAAACGATGCTCAATTATAAGCCGCCTTTTTCCATGCCCCGTTTGGGACTGAAGCATCCTTTTCCCATAGCATATCCACGCCCACATTTTAAGAGCGAAATAAAGAGTAACCACAACAGTTTGCAATAACCTCAAAGCTACGCGGATGAATACTCCAACACTTCTACATCATAGAAAAAGAAAATAATTCCGGCAAACTTATATATTAATACCATATATATAAAACCCAAAGTTGGTTTTAGCCTAGGCCTTTTTTCCCCGCCACATCTTTCCATCCAGGAATGGCCCTTTTTGAACGGGTCAAATGGGTTCCGCATCATCCACCAAACTATTTGCTTCTCCAGCCCATAACTACTACAGCCTACTAAAGGATGGAAGAGAGATGGATCAAAAGCGAGAGAGAGAGAAAGAGAGAAAAGAGCGAAAAGGGAAACGGGTTAACATCTGGGTTCGAGCATCCGGAACATATTGATTATTCCACATATTAAACGCCAAATTGTGTGGCCATTTTCCCCCTTAGCCCCCAAAACAGATTAAATGGAGTTAAAGGTTATATATATATAAAAAAAAATAATGACAGTAGGTCAAAAAATTGTCTGCGATATTTAAAAAGGGTTAAAATTGATAAAATGAAGAACGCCTTCATATTGGGGAATTAATTATAGTTATTTTTAACTAATAAAGGAGATTATCTATCAAGAACATTAAATTTTGTGGAGATAAGTCGCTAAAGTTATTTTGCTGTTATAGAACATTCCATTAATTCCAGAAGGGCGTAGGTGCTCACCTTCTTGGGTTATATCCCTGGCGCCAAGAAGAACCAACCGCTAGGGGGCAGCTGCCGCGTGTAGTGAACTCGGGGTCGACTCCGTCTGGCGTTGCATCTTGGTTGGCACCATGGAAATACCCTAACATCGCAAACTCCCTCCGGCCTGTTTGTTGGTTTCTCCCCAAGTAATTAATGGAACAGTCTATCGCGTCCATTCAAACTTTTAATCAGACGACATTAAAAGATTTTTCAAAGATAATCCCGCACTTTACAAAGGTACATACCCTTATACCTTAGGAAAACCTTGTATCAAGGGTTCCAAATAATAGAAAGAAAGCTAACCTTGGGGTAAAACATTGTACAACGAACGTTATATCGCAGATCGGCACCGACCACCAAACGCTTTATAAGAAAACCAACCCCGGAGACTTCAGCTTTGGGCAAAAGAAAAAAAAAACAGCCCAAGAAAAATCCATTTAGTCTCCCTTTTAATCTATAAAACATATCCAAAAAAAAAGGAAAGAAACGCAATCTGTGAGCGAGCGAAACCTTACCCAACCGTTGGCCCTAGCCCAGGCCCTGCCCCTTCTACCATAGGCTCCTACAAGGGAAAAGAAAATGTCTATTAAAAGAAGTTAGACGAGGTATAAACTTGCTAAAAACAATCTGGAAGCTGTGATGGGTAAAAAATTGGAGAATGGGCGGCTACCCAGCCTAAGAAAATGAAAATATGGTAGGGGGAAAAAGTACTATGAACAAGGTAAATGTACACTGCAGGGTAAGGCATACAGCAAGTATAATAATGAAAGAAGCCTGGGTGGCTAGCTGCAAAGCTTTTGGTAAACACATAAGCTATAGTTATTTGGCCCAAATTGTGACAAGGAAAAATTATCACGGCTTGCAGCGAGAAGATTGTTCAAATAATTTCAGGCAATACGTACAATACGAGGGGATGGTATAAAAGGTATTCGTATTGGTTTAATATTTGGCCCCTAACATATCTTCATTACTTGGAAGTAGTTGAACGAATATAGGCTAAGGTAGAGAAAGTTTTGTTTAGAGCGTGCGTCCGTCCGTCCAACGAACAAAACAGGTCTACCACCAAAGTACTTACGCCCCTGGGCTCGAAGTCAGCTAGCTCACCCTCTGCACCACGGGTATATCTGGGAACACCGTTACGTTATTTTGCGCCGGGCTTATAATAATGGAGAAACCGCCGGAAGAAAATAACGGTTGCATAATGGGAAAGAGAGAAAGAAGAAGAAGAAGAAAAAAAATCACTTTTTTGATATGAGTTTTACTCCTTTTCCGAGCTTTTCTACGGTTTTTTTTCTGGGGTTCGAAAGCGGGAACGCGTTTTTGCCGGAAATATAGCCTTAAGGGGATGATTCTTGTTCAGACTCTTTTTATTCTAGACCAATCAGAGTTTGGTTTGTACCATGGAAGGCCAGCAGTGGTCTTGATACAGGTACCAGATAGAAGACGCTTACGAATAAAGACGGCGATTTTCATTTTCCTGTAATTTTGGACCATGTTTTTTGTTCAAATTCCATGACTTTCCAGGTTTTTCCCTTAACTTTTTCTACGATTTTCCCTTACATTTTTCTACAAATTTTCCCTTACTCTTTTCTACAAATTTTCCCTTACTCTTTTCTACAAATTTTCCCTTACCCTTTTCTACAAATTTTCCCTTACCCTTTTCTACAAATTTTCCCTTACCCTTTTCTACAAATTTTCCCCGACCACCTTTTTTCTAAAATTCCCCCTAACCTTTATCAACAATTTTCCCTAACCTTTATCAACAATTTCCCCTGTCCTTTCTCCTACGATTTCTCCTAACCTTTTTTCTAAAATTTCCCCTAACCTTTTTTCTAAAATTTCCCCTAACCCTTTTTCTAAAATGCCCCTAACCTTTATCAGCAATTTCCCCTGACCTTTTTCTTAATTTCCACTAACCTTTTTTCTAAAATTTCCCCTAACCTTTATCAACAATTTCCCCTAACCTTCATCAACAATTTCCACTAACCTTTTTTCTAAAATTTCCCCTAACCTTTATCAACAATTTCCCCTAATCTTTTTACTAAAATTTCCCTTAAACTTTTTTCTAAAATTTCCCCTAACCTTTTATCAACAATTTTCAACGACCTTTCAAGGCCCAATTATTATTGTTCTAAATACAAAATGGGGTGAATATAAGTAAACAATTACCATTTAAAATAGCATATTATAAAAAATATTGCGAAAATCGTTCAGACGCGAGAGCTCAACCTAGAACTCTTCTACCTATAACTATACTAAATATTTACATCTAAAAATCAACGAAGGCTTACATCTACATGTAAATCCAGAAAACAACAAGAACAACTTTACATCTAAAACTAAACACTGCGATTTTTAACATCGTCTCATTCCCTAAAAAGCTACCTTGAAATGTAGAAAACGCGATACAAACCTTGGTTAGGGTAAAGCAAGCTAACCTTGGATAATAGTCGTGGGGGTCACTTCTGGGAATATAGCCAAGACGATGCAAGAGAAAGAGAGAAGAGAGGAGACCGAATATAGGAGAGCAAAAAGCCATGTCTATCCGAAACGCTATCTTTCCCTTTGAGCACCGGTATATTACAGAGATGAAAACCTTAAGGCGTACCGAAAGGACAATCACAAGACGAGGGAGGGAGGGATACAGAAAAAAAATATAAGAAAATAAAAACGAAAGCATTTTTTTCTTTTTTGCTTTCCTCTCCAATACACAATGCTCCAAACAATAGGAGTTTGCGGTTTTTACGCTGGATAAGCGCAAAGTTTTTTTGTTTTTTTTGTATTTATTTTTATTTTTTTTTACCCAAGTTTTTCTGCTGTATTTTATTTCAAAGCTTTTGTTTGTTAAACTTACTTTATCGTTTTTTAGGAGTTAGGATCTCTAGGCCTAGATATATTTTTAATTAAGGTATTGAGTAAAAGGTTATATAATTAATTGTGACCTATTTTTAACAATTAACTGAAGCGTATTGTGATGAAATTGAAAGTGTATATTAACTGATCAAAATTATATATAGCGCTGATTTGTTATCAATTCGTCTTAGAGGAGCGATAACTGATATGCTTTTAATCCAAATGATTTGAAAATTTCCAATTTTGTAATGAATAGTACGTATAAGGTACAGGTAAATTTTGGTGTAAATCGGTACAGAACTTTGTACAGTTTTGGATGAAACTATATTTTATCTAATCAAAATTTGTTATCAGTTCGTCTTAGAGGAGTGATAACTGATATGTTTTTTATCCAAATGATTTGAAAATTTCCAAATTCGTAAAGAATAGTACGTATAAGGTACAGGTAAATTTTGGTGTTAATTGGGGCTAAGTTTCATAGAGTTTTCAATTATTTCAGTTTAAGTTATATCAAAAAAATATATACATATATACAAAATATTTCCTAGAATCGATAGGGCAGAGTGAAAATGATTAAGGGTGTCCCAATGCCATCGAAAAATAAAATGGGAAAAACAAATTTAAAAATATGATACTATGGGATACACTAAAGGACCCAACACGCTTATGAAATGACTCTAGCGAGACTCGTTAAAATAAGTGAGAAATATAGCGTTCTTATAGAATAGTATTTGATCCTATATACGTTTATAGTGGCGCATGCAGTGTATATATGAATCGAATTTAATATTAAAATAACGAAATATAACAATAAACTTTGTATCATTTTAAGACCGTAACCGAGTAGCTTCCATCCCACATTGAGTTTTCCATATTACCCTAGTTGAAAAATAACAATTTTAACCCTCGACTTTAATGCTCTTACGGACTGGGATACTGAAATATCTAAAAACCTTTTTTCTTCGAAGCCGGATTGGATTTTATTTTTATTTTAAAAATATTTTTGAGGAAAGTAGCTAAGATCAGCAGTAGGTCGATTTAGTCCTCTTTATTTCCAGCGCGTGAGAGTATGGTGTTATGGCAGAGCCTAATATCGTCCCATAGACTTTAATACAGTGAAAGGCAGAGAACAGCCATCGGATAAAAATCGAGCCTATAGAGCGCGTGACAGTATGGTGTAACGGCACAGCCTAATATCGTCCCATAGACTTTAATACAGTGAAAGGAGAGAACAGCCATCGGATAAAAATCACGCCTATGGGCCATTCGCGTACAGATAGTTTTACTGGCAAAACTCGAGTAATAAATGTTACGAAGCACATTTCAGTCGTAATGTACAATAACGCGATAACAGCATCGCGATATTAAACCCAGTTTGATAGAATGGAAGTTTACGATTGAAACGTAAGACACTTTCTTATATAAGCTTGGAAAAGCCCGCGAGAAGATGCAAGCAACTCACGAAAAATCTCTTTTTCCAAAAATTGGCCCTCTTACTTAGGCTGCTATAGCCCGGTAAAAATAAAACAAATTTCATACAGACACGACCGTATATAAACTGAACATAAACAATTTTCATATACCTTGTTTTCAAATTAGACCAAAAAAATAATATAATATACTTTGATTTTATCGTGGTTATACTCAAATAGGTATACCTTTCTTAAATAACCATAAACATGCATCTTTTGATACATTATAACTCCCCAAGTTGATGCAGAACCCACATTTCACTACTACTACTACTACTACTACTACTACTACTACTACTACTACTACTACTACTTCTAAGCATAAGAAAAACAGGAATACATACAGGTACTAGGAATCATTGTGTACTACATCCATTTTCACTCAAACTATCCAGGGGTATTTTGTGGGAGGAGCTAGCTAGACTAATCACAAATATTTCCTCGCAAATAATCAACCTCTCTCGCTACGAGTAGGACCTCGCGTTGCAATACCAACCAATGAAATTTCAGAGTTATAAAGACGTCAGTACAGTATTATAAAACGTGACGCGTATCCCACATGATAGTAAGTTCTCAAGCCCGGTATACCCACAAACTACGCATAGAAATTAACATGGGCACAATGATCCCTGTACAAGTATAACGTTGGCGAAGACAAAATTTTCTGTTTCGCAAGACCTTAATCCTTAACTCCTTTTCACGTTAACCTTCAACTGAGGTCATCACGAGGTCTCTAAAGAAAAAAGTATCAAGATGATGTGGACTCGAGACAAAAGAGAGAGAGAGAGAGAGAGAAACGGAAGAGGAGGATGAAGAGAGAAAGAGAGTGAGAGAGAGAGAAGAGGATTGAAGATCCTTATTCCTAACGAGAAGAGAGTGAAACTTCAATTAGACTAAGTGGAGAAACGTCCTCCTCTAAAGGGAGAATGAAGAGGAATATCAAGTGATTTCAAGTTACCACGAATATTTACTCACGATTGGTCCAGAGGTGCAACTTCTAACTTTTGAGTGAAATTAATTAAATTTTATTTATGATTTTATTTATTATTTCACGGCGCAGATAATAATTAGTAACATGATCGTTTAAGATATCTTTAATTTTCCTCTTCACCCCTCCTTTACATAACACCGACTAAGCTGCCAGTAACTAATATCCTCAATGGCGCTCAAGGAATGGGGAACTGCAGCCGGGGTAAAGCAAAGTCAGTTCCGTTGGATGATCTTGATCATAGATATCAAAAATTAGTATAACTCACGAAGAAGTAACGAAAAAATAATAGACCTTCCACAAAACTACTCCCTGAGATCTTGCAAGGTAGCGTTCTACTAATGCTTGTCCGCGTCTTGGCAATTCTACCAGCAACAAAATTCAATGGACCGCATGCAATTGGTAGACCGCTACTTTTGCATAGGAGGCATCTACACGCGCATGTTTTTAGGATATCTATGGAGTATGTTAGTAGCGCGAACTAGGCTCCTGGGATGTGTAATTATCAAAGCTAGCAACGTCAATTTCCGACTGGCATTACACCTTGTATATATAACTGTATACAATTCTATTCCAAAGCCACCACCACCACCAAGAGCACCAGGAATTGCGCGTTTTACAAGTTCCTCCCAAATACCTTTCGTTACCCGTCTCATTACAGGAAGCCAGCGAGCTGAATTACACGCGTCGCAATGTAGGAAAACGGGAAAGTCATTCCAGACACTTTCCAAATATTAGTTCAATTTGCTTTGTAACTTATTCAACCAAAGAATGTAACAAAAATGTTACAATTAGGACCAAAGCAGCAAATAAACGCTACGTAAAGTGTATACCCATAGAATAAAAAGTTGCGATGTAAACTTGGAGAACAAATGTTTAAAATAGTTTGAGTAGAAATCATATTATATAGCCCAAATTAACACGAGAGGGTCCCTTCATGGTGGTAAAATTTACCCCGGTTTTTGTTTTGGACAAACGTTTTAAGTGACACCTGGTTACAGAATTTTACCAAGTGACTTAGCCAGAGAAAAATCTTTTCGCCGATAGGTGGGTGGCGGCACTTAATGACGCCCAAACCTTAATTTGAAAGGCATGCTGGGAGTTTTAAAAAGCCACGTAAGAAAACCCAACAAACGGTGCCACTCCAGTATCAAACTTGCTGTAGCGATTTTACTTGGGGTGAAGGAATAAGCAAGTAGGGCTAGCATACTTCTAAACCAAGAATCGAATAGGCTACAAAGATCCGTCGGGTTCAGCTACCCTCGGTTTATCTAACGGGGTAGATCATTAAATTAAATATAATTGGTCAGTTTGTCTAGGGGTTTTAAGGAGATAATAATAAAGAGGCGAGATTTCGAGTTACCAATGTTAACTAATGTTTAACATTTTATAGTTTTAATAATTATTACTTTCTGCTATTTAAAACTATGGTCATGACCTTACTTAAGTAAAAACTAATTCTAACAAATTAAACAAACAAATGAAATAATGGAACGAATAAAATTAAATTAACGCTAGAGCGTGAGATAACGTTACTGTTTTTCGTCAGGGTCGATGGCTCGCGGCATCTAGGAGATTTGTCCGAAACGGGTGGACAAGCGGAACGTGGTGGTAGAGACGCGTTTTCGTTAGCGTCCGTGTCGCGGAAGGTTCATCAGCTCGCGTTTATTAATTAATCCATGTGGCGGCGAGATGAATAGTTCTTTACCAGCGGTAGCCCTCGTCGCTTACTTTTCAGTAATTCGCGCTTAAATTTTTGACTCGGGCGCGCGATGTCCTGCGTCCGGTATTAGAAGAGTCGAGTCCGGCGAAACTTAGTCGCGGTTGGCGGCATAGCGTAGCTGGTTCGCGTCTCGTGGCTCGATCGGTGACGGTCGGGCATAACCTCCGGAGAGGGTCGGACAAATTTTTATTCTGAAAATGAATCTCTTCTATTGATGGACCCGAGTTTTTATTGAAGTTCGCGTGAATGACCTCCTTCACGGGTCAGCCAATCATGGTGACGCTTTTGTGGTATTTTAGACCACGTCAGATTGACGTCAGCACTTGGGTACCGGTGTTACCTTGGCGACCCACGCCTTTTGGATATTTTTGGTCTTTGACCTCTTTGACTCTCGCGAGCACTTCTTATAAACTTATTTACAATATATACACTATAATACAACAGCTATGCATTGGCAACTCTCAATAGAATAAAGAAAAATATTTCGGGGCTTATAAGGAACGCTGAAAGAACCAGTAGATAAAAACGGGGGCGTAACTGAGGCTTTAGAATTTGAGTAGCTTCACGAATCTCTTGGCCTAAAGAATACGCTAGCTAAAGGGTTAACGACTCTTTCCAATGCAAACAACGACCAGCATTAAGACTGCATTGGAAAGGTCATAGGGGAAATTTTTATTACTTTAAAGGGATATTCCTATTATTAAAGGGATCGTATTGATTTTGGGAAATTAAATTTATATTGTTGTTACAATTCCCCCCAAACTGGCTTCGGACGTCCGCGTTCGAAATTAAAAACTCAATGAATAATAATAAAAAAAAATGGTTATGATCATGTGAAAACTAAAGGTATACCTAATAACAAATAATAATAATAATAAATAGAAAGAGATCTCGATATATACAAGTGCACATAAAAGGGAAACTACGCGGCGATTTAATAAACAAAAATTAATCAGACAAACACGAGTTGTACTTGACTCTTCCAGTTAGGGGATCTCTTGGACGTAAAACCCGACCTCTAACTGGGGGTACCTCGTTCTCTACCGATTCGCTATCATTTCGCGGCCAAACATCAACTCTGCCGGGCTAAACCCGGTGGACTCGTTGACTGCGCTTCTAATAGCCATGGCGTACTGTTGTAAATACAGATCCCAGTCTTTGTGGTTATCTGTTACGTACGACGCTATCATGGTCCCTATTGTTTGATTGTATCGTTCCACGGGATTTTCTTGTGGGTGGTATAACGATGTATATCGTTGTTTAATACCCATCCGTTGGAAGACTTGGGACATTACTTTGGAAACGAAAACTTTTCCGTTGTCACTAACTACAGTGTTTGGCAGACCAAACCTGGTAAAAACGTCGTCGATCAAATGTTTGACGATGGGTTTGGTAGTGGCTGAACGAAGGGGGAACACTTCGATCCACTTCGTCAGATAATCACTAATTACTAAAATATACTTGTACCCTCTCTTACTTCTACAATATGGGCCTTTCAAGTCTATTGATAAAACAGAAAACGGGTCAGGGACATCGCTGCTTTTCATTAGGCCGGCTGGGAGCTGTCTGGGAACTTTGTGTTTTTGACATACTGTGCATGAGCGGCAGTATTTCATGACGTCTAAGGTGACGTTCTCCCAGGTAAACTGACTTTGAATTCGTTTCAAAGTTTTTCTACTTCCGAAATGGCCGGCAGAGGGCAGGTCGTGACATAAATACAACACGCGGGCTTTAAGCGCGTCAGGCACGAATTTTTGTAAGAGTCCCACCCATGATGATTTTTCTTACAGTCTTTGTATAAAATGGAGTTCTTAATCTCACATAGGGGTGCCCATTTCTCAACCCATTGTTTAAGTTTTGTCTCCTCGGGTAAACTACCGTTTTCTAGATAAGCTAACAAGGGTCCCAACTTGGCATCTTTAACCTGGGCTTCCTGAATAGCGGTATTGTCAAAAATTATAGAACGGTGTTCCGGATTAATACTAGAGATAGCGGAGACGTGACCAACACTATTGGGGGTAGAAGGGTCGCTAGTTTCGTGAATTCTGGACAGAAAATCTGCCACGGAATTGTTTTTCCCTGGAACATGGTGGACCTCGAAATCAAAAGACTGTAGGTGGGCGTTCCACCTAGCAAATTTCCCTGTAGGGTCTGGGGCGGTAAGAAGCCATTTTAAGGCGCTGTGATCTGTGTAGATATCAAATTTCGTCCCTTCTATATAAGGTCGGAAGGTATCTACGCCAAATTTCACGGCCAAACACTCCTTTTCAGTGGTGGAGTATCGTTTTTGGGTCTCGTTAAGCGATTTACTCGCGTATTGGATAACGTGTTTCTTTCTGTCTATCACCTGGGACAACACTGCGCCTAACCCTACGTTAGATGCGTCTGTATGTATAACAAATGGGTATCGATAGTCAGGGGAACTAAGAATTGGGGCCGAAGTTAAATGGCGTTTCAAGGCGTTAAAAGCGGATTCCTGTGGTTCCTTCCAATCCCAGGCAGTGTTGTCTCGTAACAATGAATTAAGGGGGGCGGCTAATTTAGAAAAATCTTTTATGAATCGTCTGTAATACGATGCCATGCCTAGGAATCGACGCAGCTGCCTGAGATTTTTAGGGGTTTGATATTTACTAATTGAATCGGTTTTTTCGCTGTCGACTTTTATACCGTCATAGTTGACAACATGACCCAACACTCGACATTCCTGTCGACAAAATTGCGTTTTAGACGCCTTGACGCTCAACCCAGAATCTAATATTCTCTTAAAAACTTTCTCTAGGGTGGCTAGATGGGTGTTAAAATCGGACGAAGCAATAATAAGGTCGTCCAAGTAGGCACACACTCCGGAATTAAACAAGTCCCCAAAAATGTTGTTCACCATACGCTGGAACGTGGCAGGGGCATTGGTCAGGCCAAACATTAAAACTTTTGGTCTGAATAAACCTCTATGCGTGACAAACGAAGCTATGTCACGATGAGCCGCATGGAGCGGGACCTGCCAATACCCACTGCGCATGTCCAGCGTGGTGATGTAACGGGGTTTATGAATAGACTCTAGGATGTCGTCTATCCTAGGGAGAGGATAGGCATCTTTTCTCGTCACTGCATTTAAATTACGGTAGTCCTGACAAAGACGTGGGGCGCGAGGGGGCTTACAAATGAGCACACTAGGGGCGGCCCATGGACTATCGGAAGGTTCAATTAAATCTAATTGTAACATTTCATCAATAATTGTGTCTATTATGGCTCTTTTAGCGGGAGAATACCTATACGGAGCCGAGGCAATAGGTAGACTAGTACCGACGTCTATATAGTGCTCCACTTTGTGTGTTTTGCCTGGCGTCAAGGAAAATATGGATTGGTACTGATTAACTAAGGAATGTAGTTGCGACTTTTTATCAGGGTCTAATGGGGCGTCTTCCAGAGCTTTTGCTATTCCTTCTGTATCAAGGTTTATTTTAGGATTTTGGAGGGTCGATAAACTAAAAACATTACTTGGCCCATGAAAAGTAGGCGAAAAATTAAAATTAAAACGTTCTGTACTACTCTCGGGGTACCAAAAATTATTCCCACCGAAGTCGAGAATCATACCCACGTGGTCTAATAAATCCTTTCCTAAAATGCATTGATACGAAAGGTTTGGGACATAAATAGCTTCAAAAGGAACTTGCTTTCTGGGAAGACATATCGGGACTGTAACCGTTCCCTTAGTTGGTAACAAAGTAGAATCCGGCTGATATAAAGCAATATTAAGGTTGTTGGTTAAATACCCTTGTTTTTCTAAAAGAGGTTTGAGGTCGCTATGAATAAGTGTGTGTGAAGAACCAGAGTCGATTAATGCTAAGCAGGGTATCGCGCCTAAAAATATTAATAAAAACTGTCATTGTAGACAAAGACGGGAAAGTGTAAAAGATAAGTGTAGAAAATGAATTGCCTGAAGTAACAGATATTAAAATTTTCACTTTTGAAGACATGATCCTAAAACATCGATTATTTGAAAAAATTCTTATCTTAGTTTTTTTCACCAAAATTAGTCAAAATATTTTGTCATGAAACATGAGCATCGTTTTAAAAGTAGTACGCGTGAACATTTTATTTTATATCAAAAATTTACAATTAGTTTTGAGTATTCGGTCCCATAAGGAGAATTAAATAGTCAGAAAATGGTTGAACAAAAAACTGTGTGAAATCTTGAAAAATCGTAGTCGTTAATTTGAAAGTTTTGAAAATATCAAAATTAACGTGATGTATAGCTCCCAAAATATCTTTTGAACATTAATAACTACATCACAGTAGAACGGCCTTTGTAATTTGTAACCTAGTATCATGCCAGTATCCCTCAAAAAACTTGAAGATACCATTTTTTCTGGACTACTATTTAGAGCAAAATACTTGTGTAAATAATGTAGAAAAATATTTTGAGTTTAATGAAAATAGTGAAAAAACTAAGATAAGAATTTTTTCAAATAATCGATGTTTTATGATCATGTCTTCAAAAGTGAAAATTTTAATATCTGTTACTTCAGGCAATTCATTTTCTACACTTATCTTTTACACTTTCCCGTCTTTGTCTACAATGACAGTTTTTATTAATATCTGTCACTTCAGTCTTAATATTAATTCAAATTGTTGAGAAACCTTAGGAGAGTAAAAGTATTAGGGCATTGTGCATATATTAGTTAACTCGTTTGAACTAACCAACCATCTATTATAAAACTGTCATTCGTGACTGCTTGACTTGACAATGAACGTCCGAACAAACTCAAATTGCTTTCCCGTCATTTTCACATGCAAATACAGAGGAAGCTGTACATAGTTATACCACAAAAAGATTCCGTATACCTGAGCACCAACACATGTCATAAACTTATCAAGTTCAATTACCAGTAGTCGGTACTCTGGCTTAATTACCAGTCGTCGGTACTCTGGCTTAATTACCAGTCGTCGGTACTCTGGCTTAATTACCAGTCGTCGGTAATCTGGCTTAATTACCAGTCGTCGGTACTCTGGCTTAATTACCAGTCGTCGGTAATCTAGCTTAATTACCAGTCGTCGGTAATCTAGCTTAATTACCAGTCGTCGGTAATCTAGCTTAATTACTAGTCGTCGGTAATCTAGCTTAATTACCAGTCGTCGGTAATCTAGCTTAATTACCAGTCGTCGGTAATCTAGCTTAATTACCAGTCGTCGGTAATCTAGCTTAATTACCAGTCGTCGGTAATCTAGCTTAATTACCAGTCGTAGGTAATCTTGTTAAATCACCTTTGTTGTTACTGTCTCTAAGGCAGTTGGTAACTTAATATATATGTGTGGGGTCCTTTTCCAACTTAACTTGTTAGCTATTACAAGATTAGGTTCTCTTGTTTTTTACCACTACGAAAAATTGGACCAAATAGCCTTAACCGTGCTAACATCATAAACTGACTCTTATCCATGGTAAAATATCGCATATTGGAATGGTTTTGAAAATGTGAAATTAAACATACTTTAACTTAAATCTAATTAATGAAAATTGGAAAGCACAAAATCTAAATACCAGGCTTTCGTTTAAAACCGTTTTCAAGTCAAACAACCGAATAGTTATTGCATTACGGCTGCCACAAAATGGTTATTTGTAAAATATTTTCCCATGTTATTTCTATGGGAAAATTTTATGTTTTTCATCAAAATATCGTAAAAGTTTTATGGAAATGAAAACCACCCTTAGCAACTTTATTTTTTATAAAATAAACTATTAAATGAATCTTTTTGAAATTTTAACCACATATTGAGGGTCTGAATTGTAGTTCTGTGGAATTTTTTCAAAACAGTTAATACAATACAAAAAAGTTATATCCAATCAAAAAACCATCCTTATACATTAAAGTCAGTATGAAGTCTTATCTAAGAGAGCTACCGCTCTCCTAGAATATTTAAAAAGTTTCTCCCTTCCGGTATGGTGGGGGACTCTGGCGGCGCTTTTACCGAGCTAGTTCGGGCTGTTTTTAAACCGGCGACGTCGGAACCGCGGAGGCTTCGCCTCCTGGGTCTCTTCGGTCGCCTCTTACCCCGTTTCCCGAAACCGGCGCGGGATTTGAATTTTCAGTGCAGTATGGTCGCACGTGGCCTATCTGACCACACCCGTAACACGTTACGTTAGGGTTATAATATGGACCTTGGGAAGAATTGGCGGTCTCGCGAGGAGGGTTTGGTTGACCACCTGGATGGTGGGAACGACGTTGGCCATTGTTTCTATTTCTATTAGTGAAAGTATTCGACCTTCCCTGGGAGTTATTTGGGCGCGAATTATACTGGTTCGTACGAACTTGGGAATTAGACTGCCGCGGAGGTTGGTGACTAACTTGAGAATTCCCCGGGTGACCGCTGGCTGAATGTGATTCGCTTGGTTCGCGGCCCTCCCTTCTAACTATTCGTTCTACTCCCATTGCATCATCTAGCAACTCGCGGACGCTATCATACTGGTCCTTAACTACCAAATATTTCTGAATATTATCCTTTAAATTATGGCGTACTACTTTAATTTTCTTTTCTTCCGAAAAGGGTTTATTTAGCTGGTTGAAGAGCTTTTGCATGTTCTCGACGAACTCGCACACGGATTCGTGTGGTTTTTGTTTTCGGTCGTAGATTTTGCTTTTAATGACCTCATCTTGGCCCTTTCGTTCGAACCGGGTTTTCAATCCGGCCTCAAAATCAGCATAAGTAGCAAACGGCTCGTGTTCTACGTAATAATCAAACGCGGGACCATGCAAGGAAGGACAAATAAATTGTTGCAAAAATACTTCGTCAGTGACGTTATGAGAGTATCGCAATTGTTTTACTCGTTTTAAAAATTCTTTGGGGCCGGAATCGGTCGGATTCCCGGAATATGACATTGTGGGCATGGGTGCTGAATAAACAAAAGGAGTGGTACCCATTGAGAATTGGGTAGCAGCGGGGTGGCTATTTTGAATCGGGACATTGTTCGAAATTACACTAGAGGCGCTGTTGAGAGAGCTCTGCCCGGTCAAAATTTGCGGGGGAAGCGTCGACGAAATATTAATAACAGGTGGGGCATTGGTATTTGCGGCTGTTACAACAGGGGTAACTTGGGGCGGCGCCGTCGAGGGGCTCGTCACTAAAGCTGGTGTTATGGGATTAGATAAATTTTGGGTTTGGGCCGTAGATAAATTTTGGTTTTGACCTGCTAATAGTTTAGTTACTAAATCACTAAGCCTTTTTTGTTCAGCAGCTTGCTGAGTTAATTGCGCCATTATAAGCGTTAATACGTCATTCGGGGTAGCCGCAGGAGGTGGGGCTACGCTAGAGTTGCTTGGGTTAGGGACCTGATTATTGGTCGGAACCTGTGTGTTAGAAGGCGGTAAATTTGGATTTACAGAGTTAACCGTGTT
The DNA here is from genome assembly GCA_019434445.1 of Phalangium opilio. Classification (NCBI taxonomy): domain Eukaryota; kingdom Metazoa; phylum Arthropoda; class Arachnida; order Opiliones; family Phalangiidae; genus Phalangium; species Phalangium opilio. Next base: position 28,447 of record JAEQBA010005045.1, on the reverse strand, counting down.
AAGTCCTGCTAATAAAGCTACATTACTCGTACTTGGAGTGGTACTATTGTTCGCTAGTGGAACATTCCTACTAGGGGAATTACTTCTGGAGGAAGGGTTACTATGAACTACTAAAGCCATTTTCGATTGTCTATTCTTATATCGCTCGTTACGAGATTGCTTACAAATAATTGAATCTAAATCGTCGAATCTAGAATAGGGGTTTTCCTTACTCATCTATGGTACCAGAGGACGTGGGATCAACAAAAATTTATGCAAACAAAAGAAATAAAATACTAATTAACAAAATAAAACTAAATCTACGAATAATTCCTGGAAAAGCCAATGTATAACCTAAACAAACAAACTAATAAACAAACTAAGATTTTAAATCATAGCATTGGGCTACCTGGAGATATCGAGACTAATTCTTAAGCCAGTTTCATAAATATTTAACTAAAGTTTCATTAATAAGAGGAATCCCGGCTGGGCCCCCAGTTTGTAGCGAATTTACTTGGGGTGAAGGAATAAGCAAGTAGGGCTAGCATACTTCTAAACCAAGAATCGAATAGGCTACAAAGATCCGTCGGGTTCAGCTACCCTCGGTTTATCTAACGGGGTAGATCATTAAATTAAATATAATTGGTCAGTTTGTCTAGGGGTTTTAAGGAGATAATAATAAAGAGGCGAGATTTCGAGTTACCAATGTTAACTAATGTTTAACATTTTATAGTTTTAATAATTATTACTTTCTGCTATTTAAAACTATGGTCATGACCTTACTTAAGTAAAAACTAATTCTAACAAATTAAACAAACAAATGAAATAATGGAACGAATAAAATTAAATTAACGCTAGAGCGTGAGATAACGTTACTGTTTTTCGTCAGGGTCGATGGCTCGCGGCATCTAGGAGATTTGTCCGAAACGGGTGGACAAGCGGAACGTGGTGGTAGAGACGCGTTTTCGTTAGCGTCCGTGTCGCGGAAGGTTCATCAGCTCGCGTTTATTAATTAATCCATGTGGCGGCGAGATGGATAGTTCTTTACCAGCGGTAGCCCTCGTCGCTTACTTTTCAGTAATTCGCGCTTAAATTGTTGACTCGGGCGCGCGATGTCCTGCGTCCGGTATTAGAAGAGTCGAGTCCGGCGAAACTTAGTCGCGGTTGGCGGCATAGCGTAGCTGGTTCGCGTCTCGTGGCTCGATCGGTGACGGTCGGGCATAACCTCCGGAGAGGGTCGGACAAATTTTAATTCTGAAATGAATCTCTTCTATTGATGGACCCGAGTTTTTATTGAAGTTCGCGTGAATGACCTCCTTCACGGGTCAGCCAATCATGGTGACGCTTTTGTGGTATTTTAGACCACGTCAGATTGACGTCAGCACTTGGGTACCGGTGTTACCTTGGCGACCCACGCCTTTTGGATATTTTTGGTCTTTGACCTCTTTGACTCTCGCGAGCACTTCTTATAAACTTATTTACAATATATACACTATAATACAACAGCTATGCATTGGCAACTCTCAATAGAATAAAGAAAAATATTTCGGGGCTTATAAGGAACGCTGAAAGAACCAGTAGATAAAAACGGGAGCGTAACTGAGGCTTTAGAATTTGAGTAGCTTCACGAATCTCTTGGCCTAAAGAATACGCTAGCTAAAGGGTTAACGACTCTTTCCAATGCAAACAACGACCAGCATTAAGACTGCATTGGAAAGGTCATAGGGGAAATTTTTATTACTTTAAAGGGATATTCCTATTATTAAAGGGATCGTATTGATTTTGGGAAATTAAATTTATATTGTTGTTACATTGCCTCCTCCAAAGGTTAATACATTGAATTTCCCAACTGCAAAGGGACAATCCATTGAATTTCAGTAAGTTCCAACCGTAGCTCATCCAAAAATATAAAAAGATTCGAAAACATTACTATCCAAATTACCATTGTTACCCCATAGCACATCAGAGAACTCTACGGGAACGCAGTAGTACCAGTCCAATTTGATACGAGATCCAGATAGGCTAGCAGCTAGCTGGCACCTTAAACCGACGATAAGTTTAGCGGAGTAAAGGGGGAGCTAGCGTATTAATACTAGCAGAACTACAAGCACACGTTATAAGGAAATGGCTAAATTAGCCAATAACCCGAGTTTTCATTACGCATAATGCCCCCTCATTTATTACAACTAATAGGCAACCTATAGAGCTAGAGCCTTAGCTAAAGACACCTTACCGAAAACGGACGTACGGAGCTAATACGAATTTACGTATCCTGCATCAGTGTGGGAAATAAGGCGGTGGCACATAGCAAATGATCAGTTTAAAAATTACTGGGACCACTAAGAAAATTCCATGGTAACCAGGGTCCAGACATTGTCTCAACTATTTTAAATACCCACTTCTTTAGTTAAGCAGACGACGCGCCCTGGTCAATGGTCATGGACCAGTTTATTTATTCCAGGCCAGGGGGGTCCAATGTCCAGTTTTAACAAATCCTTATCTCCCACCCTGTCCTACATAGGTATGCTACTTTCGATTTTGTGACGTAAGCTGTTGCTTATATATTATTGATGACGTCACATTTAGCCCATATTCCATGATAATATACAAGCGTACTCCTGTAATGTCTCGAGCCATTAAGTAGTACAACACGCGCAACTTCCGGGGAGAAAAAAGGTCCGAGGTCACGTGTTACCTTATAGCAAACTTCGACTGGCAAACGCAAAAAAAATCAAGCAAAACATACGCTATCCTGGTTACGTAGCCCATACATTACCCTTCCGAAAAGCGCCAGTACTGATTCTATACCCGCAATCGAAATCACTTTACATTGAAATAGAATTTAAAACAGTCGCAAGTTCAACTTGAGTTTTAGTGTAAAGTAACATTGTGCCTAGTCTGACAAATATTATTTCGTATTAAAGCCTTTCTCCGTAATGGAAGCCTCTGACATTAAATAGTAGATATATAGGATAGGGGGCGCTGCATTCGTGCCCAAAACGAGCGGGAAATTGGGGGGGGGAAGGGGGAAAGGCACGCACGTGGCCCCTGCAAAATTAAATTAATTTAAAATATTACTGGACCGGTTACGGCGCCGGCAGTGATTTCAAAGAGAGCGAAAGAGAGCCTAGCTTAGTAGATATGTAAAGGTTTTCCTCGTCGGTTTTAAATATAAATGCGTTGCCTTTATTTGAATAAATTTTGTATAAATGTCGACTGCGTGCCGTACCGTCCTTTCAGAGTAAAATTTTGATATACATTTTAAAAGGAGAAAGGTGTTCATTTTGAATTCACGGAGTTGTATATATTTACTTCAACTTAGTTTTAGGACTCTTGGCCAATTGACTATTTCATTTCCACTGTTCAAATTTATCGGAATTTTAACCATAGGTAACATAATCTTCTATAAGTATGTAGCCAAGAAAGTTCAGTAAGAAATATATTACCTCTGTAATTATTTTATAAACTCGCTTTTAAATTCAGCAAAACAGTTAAATAAATGTCTTTATGGACAAAGTCTAGAAAAAGTAAATTTAGATAAGTGAACCAAATGGAACATGACTGAAGAATCAGATATTAAAATTTACAGTTTAGAGACATCATTATAATAAAATATCAATTATTTATTTCACGTTGTAAGTCAGCATATATTTGAAATTTTTAAGCGACTGTCGTCTGCTAGAATTAAATGAACGAGATTCTAAACCTTAGGGATTAAGGATTAAGTATTAATACCGAAAATGAAGCTACCTTTTTCATTTGAAAACTTTATATATATATATATATAGTCCGTCCCTATTTTGAGTTAGGCCTAATTTAGGCTATCCATTACCAGGCTATCAACTACCATACATAATATAGGTAGTTTATCGAAAAAGGTACATACTTCAGCTTTTAACCTCTGACCTTTACTATACAATATTTTAAAGTACAAACAGACTGAATAAATTCAAGGTTAATGAATGTTTGAAAACGAGAAAAATCAATCTATCTGATTAAATAAATTTTAATTGAATTCGTCTAACGCACAGGTCCTATACGGTAAAACAGTAACCTTTGACCTTTACTACAATTTCCTATAGTAGAAATTAAACTGAATACTTTGTCAGGGTTCATACAACTTTTGGAAAACAAATTTCCCTGAGATTTCCAGGTTTTTCCCCATATACTTCCCTGAATTTTCCAGGTATTTCCCTATATGAAGTATCCTATGGAGCAAATGTTAACGAAGGAGGGGGGGGGGGCAAATAGGACTATAACATACTCAAAGGACATCCCCGTATCTCTAATATAACCAGAGTTATGAGCCTCCAAAGTATAGAGTAATGTTAATCTTATGGAGGGTATATTTATAAACATTTTTCTTAATTACTCGGTCCCTGTTTGACGCAAATTTCCCTGATTTCTCTGAATTTTGCTAAAAATTCGAAATTTCCATGAATTTTCTTTGAGGTTTTTGGCAACTATTTACTTCCCTGATTTTTCCAGGTTTTCCAGGTTTGTATGAACCCTGGTAACCTTTGACCTTTACTACAATTTCCTATAGTACAAATTAAACTGAAGAGTGTTTGTACTGAACTACTTGTTTGGAACGGGAAAATCAATCAGATGGTGCAGCATACACGCGGCTATAGGATTTGTAAAAGATGATAACGGATTAGAATTTTGGATTTTGGCGTCGCTGAGGGGAATTTATTAAACGTTAAGGAATTTATATATAGTTGAGAAGGCTTTTGATTTATAACTAAAGCGATTTGATTGGAGGGCCTCGTGCAATCTCTTAAATACCGTATTAATAACGGGCGGTGTAAGAAATTCTCTGAAAGACTCGAGAGAGATGATATCCCTCTAGATCTCTCGCCGCCAAATGAGATGGGAGAGGTTATAATGTACCTGCGTGCTATAGCTTCTGGCCCCAATTACAAAGTAGCTGAGCTATTAACGAGATATACGTGCAATATCGCAAAGGGGTGGTATAAGTCAAACGGTCCTAACTGACTGAAAATCAACGCTCAGTCCAAACCACTTTACCTAGGTTGAAATTTTGCAGGGACGTTACTCTTAAAAGGTTTTTACAAACCGCCGTCATCTTGCAAAATGGCGACCAGAAATGTATGTATGATAACTGACTAACTGATAATCAACGCCCAGCCCAAACCGCTTGACATAAAAGGCTGAAATTTTGATGGGACGTTACTTTTAAGTAGTAGGTACGCGTTAAAAAAGATTTTTCCAAACCGCCGCCATCTTAAAAAATGGCGGCCATAAATGATTTTTGTGGAATAACGTTGATTGCGCGTTTCATCAGATTTGTTTCATATTTACTACACTCGTTCCCTATATCCTATAGACGGCCTTATGACTTTGGGCTTAGATTCGCCGCCATCTTTGAAAATGGCGACCCGAAAAGTAAAAACCTTCTTTGTGTAATGTTGTGAATGTATAAATAGACCAAAAAAAGATTATCGCTGTATAATAGGCCAAAAGGTTTTTTGCATACTAATAACTGATAAGAACTCATGTATAAAAGTAGCTCACATAAGCCCATGCGGCATTCTCCGTTGAACCTACCGATCAGTCTGCATCCTGTTCTTTTAACTCTAACGACTTGTTAATTACTCAACAATAAAGAAGTTTTATGCTTAGTTAATATTGTGTTTTGACTTGGAAGTTATCACATTAAAACCCAACACGCAAACACAACATGTAATAACGTATATTGCACGTTTCAACAGATATCTTTAATATTTACTAAATTAGTTCCCTATAGACTGTCCTTTTGGGCTTCGATTTGTCTTCCGCCATCTTTAAAAATGGCAACCCTAAAACTAATAAAAATGCCCATACGAGCAAAGCCCCGGTGCCTTATTTGCTATAAGAGTATCACCGACACCTATACATTATACAATTTTGTACCCATCACTAAGTGACTACACTTAGACCCTTGAATGAATGAAACAGCATTTCCACACTATAACTAACAGTTCACCTTCCCTTTAAAGACTTAAGACTCTTCTAGAGACAAGTAGCTGTTTAAGAAAAAGCGCGGGCAATTATTTTATCGCGGAGGTAGCCGCGAGATAAGGCGGGGGAATAAAAAAGAAAACAAAGTCCTTGTCGGCTTGAGGTGCAAAAGAGAGAGAGAGAAAGCGATTAGGCTCAAAAGACAAACTAAGCGAAAATTTCCACGTGAGAAAAAAAGTAAAACACATGGCGGCCCGGGAGGGGGGGAAGAAGCTTCATTTAGGTTAACCAATTCTTGAGGGAAAATACTCGACCCCACCCGTATATTTAAGATACATGAAAAACGATCAGACGCACGGAAACCCTGCACAGTCATCGTTGGCCATGTACTAAACACCCGGCACCCCTGACTGACACAGACGATCATGGTAGTAAGTTATCTTCTACACAAATCAGGGACGAACTGAAAAGGAGTCGTATTCAACACCGCGAGCCTAGACTCCTCCCACAGTTATAGAAAGAGGGTTAAATAATTTGGTTCCTTCTTGTCACGCGGGTTACTGTTTGCATATTGTGCTACTATTTAGCGCCCTCTCTTCAACACAAAATGAACAACTTTCAAAAAATCTTGTGCTAATTTGCGCAACTGTCGTATTGTGGGGTACACCGCGAGCCTAGACTCCTCCCACAGTGGGAGAAAGGGGACAGTTATATTGGTTCCTTCTTGCCACGTGGGTTGCTGTTTGCATATTGAGCTACTATTTAGCGCCATCTGACCATCTCTCCAACACAAAATGCATTATGTTCAAAATTGGCCAACTGCATTCAATGGACGCTTTTATTTCTTATCAAGATTCTCACGAGATGGCAGTTTGGCGGAAACTCTGACGCCGCTTGCCTCGTGATAAGCAAGCTCTCCCCCCCCCCCGCGTTATCAAATTGTGGCAGTTATGATAGATTTACGGTTGTCAGTCTAAAAAAAATGAGAACTCTCCTTTTTTAATGCCTCCCTGTTTCTGTACAAATTAATCCGAGAAACCTCTTGGAGATTATCTAGAACCAAAAAGATTTATAGCGATGCAGCCTCATCTTGTCTGGTTCCTTTTAATTCCCTTTAAAGCAGCATGTAAGATTCCTCAAAAGACCCAAGAAGTTCTCTCCCTCTCGTTTTTCTCTCGAGTGTGCTAGGATTTTGTTAGTAAATCGCTGCCAGTTTCGGTATTAAGGCAAAAGCTTTCCAATTGGAATGTGAGGAGCCGGGTGCGGATATACATGGATAAATGGCAAGTTTTGTTTCCATCTTAAATTGATAGACAAAATTTTTCCCCGAAGTCCGAAAACAACCGTATAAGGCATAAAAATACTTATCCTTATTCTATTTTTAGGGAGTTAATTTAGGATACTATTTTTGATATTTCTAAGTATTCTTTAAATTTTTGGTTTAAAAATTGTTTTTTTTCTAAAAAAATCAAAAAACAACTGAGGCGAATTGTATGTACCAAGAGGTGATATCTAGATTATTACGGAGAAGGTATAAATTCGCCTCACATTTCCAGCGGCTTTATCTCCAGTCTAAACGTAGGTCCGGAGTTAATCCCCGCCTTTAAATTACAACCAGCATCTCATTGGTTCTTGAAAACTCACGTCAACGCGACGGGAATGACGAAAATTAAGCGTATTTTCCGACTGAGGAGAGGCGAAATAGCCCGGCCTCCTTTTACGTCCCCCCTTGTATTTTGAAAGGGGGACTGGGACTATGGCTCGCGCGAATACTTAGGCATCTTATACCTTCTCCCTAATAAACTAGATATCACTTCTTGATTGTACATAATACTAAGATAAAAACTTAATGACCAATCAGAACGGTTTGAATTTTTATATTTCAGCCTGCACGTGCGTAGGAAATGAATCACGTGGCACGCGCGCATATTGGAAGGTTAAAGAAAGTGTATCTTTATAACTACACGTGACGTCTCGAAAAATCTCGTTCACATTGACCGAATGGCATTTTTTTCTAAAACTAATTCTGTGGATTAGGAATAATTTCTAGGCATAAAAAAGCTCACCCAACGCAATCCTAAATTCAAGTCAAATAACTCGCATTATGATAAGTTACGTATAAAAACCGGGGCATAAAAATAAAGAACCAACCACGAAAAATTACAATCTAAAACGTCGATCTCTATATTCCTATGTATGCCAAGAGAAATGAATACACAGATAATTGGAATCATTGTGCCCCCATACATCTCGTGTTAATTTCTATGCGAGTTTGTGGGTATACCGGGCTTGAGAACTTACAATCCCCGCCACGCGTCATAATTAGGACGTCTTTCTAAATGAGATTTCATTGGAATTGGTAGCATAGCGAGTTCCTAGAGGTGCAACCGAGTTAAAATTCATCATACATAATGATAAGTCTATCTCTTCCCACGCACAAAATCCGCCTAGATACGTTGAGTGAAAATGAATGTAGCACAAAGATTCCAATTATCCGTATGCATTCCTGATGCCATAAGAAAAGTGCGTAATATTTTTCTTTTTAAACATTATACCGTATAAAAAGGGGTTTATTATTTTCCGCTATAACTCGCCTTCCTTTCGATAAGAATCCCACCGGACTCTCTTTCTCTCCTAAGGCAGCGTGCTAAGGACTATATAGTTTCCGTGGTATCAAACGTATATACGTATCCATAACCACGCGTCACAAAAAACGTAAGTTTATAAGATACGTTCCTTCCATAAGTATGACACTACCTATACTTCGTAATGCTTCTGAGAGACTTACAGCTCGAACTAGTTCGAGGGAGAACGACAAGCGAGAATTTAAGTCCTACACTCGGTTAATTAGTTTTGCAGGACTTCCCTCTAGGTCCTATTTAGTCTGTACTAAGCCTTTGACAGCGCCAAAACCAGGCCTCCCTCACTTTACCTAGAATGACCTACTTCAATCACTTCATGACAAGCTCCAGTTTGTAACCAGTTTCCAAACTTATGGAGGAACAGATCTTATAAACCTATGATATATTATATAAAAAAAATAACCGCAAAAATGCATGCCCCTTTACTTAAAGGACATCATGGTCCAAGCCCAAGCACGCGATCGGCGATCCTCATGGTCAAAAGCGCGTGAGCACAAAAAAAGAAGCTGAAGAGATATTTCTTATTTTCTTATTTTTTTTTCCTTCTGCCAAAAACGGAGGAAATTAATCAAGAAACGAGCTGGTAACAGGCTGTTCTCCGACGACCCAACCCCCATAAACGGAGCTGGGGCAAAAAAGAAAGTAGGTATATAGAATTTAGCTTACTACGAGCTTCCTCTTCTTTGGTCGTAATTGATAACCATAACGGTTACGGAATAAATGGTGGCTTATACAATAGAAGGGAATAAAAGGGAAAGGAAATAAATCTGTTACTGATATCTGGACGCGTCTTTAGTGGCTGGCTGACCATTCCTCTTTTGGAACTAAGGAGAAGTAATACAGAAAAGGACTCGAAACTAAACGCTAACCGACCGGACCCAACCCAAGTTTCTATCCGTTATGTTTTCGTTAGCTTTAATTTTTGTTATTGCATAACAAGTTATTTAAACTAATACTGATCATTAAAAATGTGTATAACATAAGTTCATAAGTGATATGTTCCTACCATAAGTATGAAACTTCCTATACTTTATAATGCTACAGAGAGACTTACAGCTCGAGCTAGTTCTAGCAGAACGACAAGCGAGAATTGAAGTACTACACTCGGTGGTAAATTAGTTTTGCAGGACTTCCATCTAGGTCCTATTTAGTCTGTACTAAGCCTTTGACAGCGCCTCACCAGGCGTCTTCGCTTTACCTCGAATCTATGACCTACCTCACTCACTTCATGACAAGCTCCAGTTTCTAAGTTACCAGTGACAAACTTATGGAGGAACATATCTTACGAACTTATGGTATAAATAATCTTGGCCAGGTCTATTGGAGTTAAAGTTTCTATTCCTTAGATTATACTTTCTTTGATCGGAAGCTAAGAGAGTGGAAAAGGGGCGGACAGAAAGAGAAAGTATATAGCACCATCCATGGATTTTCATTTCTTATTTTTTTTTGGCTCCTTTATGATGTTCGAATGTCTATACCCATTGTAACTACGTATACCGCATAGGCCTACATATTGGTTACTATACACTACTATTCGTCTTTGAACATTCAAGTTTAAATTTAATTTAGAAAGTTTAGGAGAATACGTATAACACGAGCGTATATTTGATGTAACCTCAGACGCTCTCCTATGATTGTTAAATTTACTCTTAAAGGGGGCATTCAATTTAAATAATTACTTAATTTAATAAGGATAAAATTTCAGTAAGTATATTCTAGATCTAGCATTCCATTAAGTACTTGCAGACAGAGAAATCCAACACACAGGCTATGACCGCCCTGTTAGGTTATCTCCAGGCGCCAATGAAGAGGCAACGCCAGACGGACCCACCCGAGTTCGCTACACGCAGAGGGAGGCCTCTAGCGGTGCTTCTGGGTGCGACTGAAATAACCCAAACAGGTGACCTTCGCCCGCCCCTGCAGTGTTTGCATAGAACTCTTCTGGAATTAATGAAACGGTCTATTACGGGAACTTAACTCAATGCACTTAATTAATATATGCATATCAATGAATTAAATTTAACCTAAAATTCTTCGAGTAAATAATACTAACATTGCGAAACTCGATTCCCTAAAACTTAATTTGTTCCAGACGGTAAACAAACCTTCTTAAACAGCTTAAATGCTTTAAAGTTTATCAGATAAATTCTGGTCTAACCTCATCTCTAGGAAAACGACAGACCGTGACAAGTGGTCAGCAATCAAAACTAGCCATAAGAACTATATTCTATATGGGGAATTCTTGGCAGGATGGTTAAAAGAATACAGTGAAAGCACATAACCAACGAAGGCAATGAAGCAAAAAATAATGATTGCTAAGCCTTGGTTCCCCTCTCTCTTTTATGCTTTTATTTTAGCAAAAGGGATCTTTTTTCGATCGCCTTTCTTATAGCTATAGAGAGCAGGGAGAGATCGTAAGTAGCACCAAGAAGCGGGGGAGTATAGCGTTTCCCCGAACAAATAGCAAAGGAGAGAAGAGTCTAAGGAAGAGAGTGAAGAGGCAAGCGAGGATGGGAATATTTTAGATCAAGTTACTCAACACAATATGTAACATAAAACGAGTTTTTTACCCATCGACATTATCAAAATTTCATAGATAAAAACAATAAGTATATACTTCGACTACAGTTCCCAGTCTTTGTGTCTGTAGACGCCATATAAAATGAGAAGCAAATTAACGACCCCGATCTCACCCCTACACGAACCAATCAGAGAAGAGCTTTATTTTGAGGTGGGTTTATATAAAACAGTACTCCATGGTGGCGATCCCAACGTTAATTCTTGGTACTATATTTAGCCTATTCACTCGTGTTCCCTGTGCTACGTTCGTGAAAGTGACCATAAGCCAAGGGGGGGTCGACAATATTCTAATAGGTAAAAGGGGCGTTTCTCATACTACAAGGCGGCAGTAAGCCTAAATGAAGTATACATTTTGTTTTAATCTATTATTCTGAGATGTAAGAGGGGTGTTTCTCATACAACAAGGCGAGAGGGAGCCTAAATGAAGTATACTTTTTGTTTTAATCTATGAACTTTTGGTAAAGAAATTATCCCAATCACTTTCCGAGCTATACGCCACAAAACAACCATCCAATATTGATTACATAAATGCCTCTATATATTTCTAAAGTGAATAAGACCCTTTTTATAATATATATATGTATACATATTTAAATACAGATTTCATCAGCTGTATATCAAAAAGATAAGGGGGGGCAAAACCCGGCATTTCTATTGCTACTAAGCCTTGTCCATAAAAATATCATAACATACTATCATCCTCCTTGCTTCGTACCATACTTTTACATACATATTCTATACCCCCATTCTCATAAAGTGGCAAAAGTGGCAAGCAGATTTTCCAGAAGCAATTTCTCCGGTAATTGCCAAAAATTATCCCATTTTTATTATTCGAGCTTAAACAGCGTATTAATTCCAGTACATTAAACCAGACAAACATAAAAAAGTGTACCTTCCCCCTGTATACCGTCGACAAAAAAAAAAAAGCGCGGGCCACACCCCTACGTACCATACCATACGACCACCTAAAGTGTATACAACAACCTTTATACCATCAAACTCAGTGGTGTACCCCCGTTTAAGTTTTTTTGGTACCGGTATATAATATGCTATAAAACATTATAATGCCTAAAAGGTCCATTCAGACGGTCGCCTCGTTAATTTCGTTTGGGTCGCGTCTATACGTTCATTTCCATGTTCAGACGTTAAAGCAGACGACTTAAAACGAGTCGCGACGCATATATGAGTGATTCTTTTAACCCAAGACTTGTGAATACTAAAATAGTCGATCATCCAAAATGACAAACAAATACAGCACCAAGAATCCTAAAACTTTTCATCAAATATCGTCTGCTAAAGCGTAGAAACTCACTGGATCACGCGTCAGTAAGGCATGATCGAGTGGGCTATGGCTAAAGAAAAGGCGCTAACGAGGTGGTGGTGCTATCTGGACACTGACTGCCCGACGAAATTGAATATTTTAAAACTAAACCCGCGAAGAATCTTTTACGTAGTCGTTGTCACGTGTCTAATTAAGCGAGTAAAGCGACTTCAAGGTCGTGAACTTAACACTTCAGTCTATCGTCTGAATGGGGTTTTACCAAAGAGTGGATGCAGCTCAAACCGATCAAGAATAAAGAGGAAGAGGTGGGTTTTAGGGGTAAAAAAAAATCTTTTAATAACAAGGGGATAAAAAAACTAAACCTCTCAGCAGCGCGGCGCAAGAACAACATTGAACTCTTTTATAAGCCGGTCGTAAAAAAACAACGTCAGGGCAGTCCGTTTAATTTTTCCATGTGAAGTAGTACTGGTAACGCCACTGAATTGCCACTTTTAGACTTTAGGTTCGCGTTCGAGCTTAAGGTGTAAGTTGAGTCTAAGAAAGGGCATAAGTTCCTTTGAAAAAAACCCAGTTTTGTATTAACTTTTTCACCCAACTAAGAATGAAAATTAAGTAATACAGAATTTAACAACCAATGGCTAAAGAAATGTGTCAAGATGAATCGATTTTATCAGAAAATTATTGATAAATCCTTGAGTGTTTGATGATATATTTTGATACTTGAAAATTCTTTGGGAAATCAATTTTGAGTTGAAAACGTAAAGCCTATGATATTTTGACCACTGTTTCCGAGTTATAATTTGAATGTTTTAGGGATGACCACGTAATTAAATTAGCATTGAATCGTTGTATTTTTGTTTCTTTGTAAAACACTCCAATCAATCTTAACTTGAAAACAGTGTCCCTTGTGGCAAAATGGACAAAAAATAGATTTACCAAAGAACATCCCTCTTAATTTATGGATGCCAGACTTATCAGAAACACCCTGTATATATTTATATTATCCGTTAAAATACTATTTCTTAACTAAAAAACGCAGTAGGTGGTTAAGACTTTAGATATGGGTTAGACCTAATAGATCCACTAACCTTGGGGTCAAAAAGAATTCCATCGGTTCTGGTCAAGATAGATAATAAGAAATTGGGGATGGTTAGACGAGGGGAGAGTGATGAGAAACGCGACTAAAGTCTTATATACTTTTTCTAAGGATCAGAAGACTATAGCTAGAGATCTCCCGGCCTGGTCTGTCGAAGAATGACCTTTCAACCCTGGCTAGAACGAATGAAAACGGGGGGAGGGGGAAGAAAAAGAAGAGAAGGAGAAAACGTATATAGGATTTCAAGAAGGGTCAATATAACTGGTCGAGACGGGCAATCAAGCGAACGCGCGGGGCTTACCGACATCAATTCAATTTGACAGTATAGAGAAGCTTATACGCCGCATAGCCTATCCTCAACTTGGCAGGGACGCTTCATGATACTGTACATCAACCCTTGGCTTTTTTTTATCGTAGTATAAAAGATGACAAGATGATGACAAAGATAGGAGGGACATCTATGAATTTCAAGATCTTATACCGTGTTGAACGCAAAATTGAATTGTGGTGAGAACATAAGAAAAAGTGAGGAGTGAGGATGGACAATGCTAATCAGCCCCCGAGCCTATAGCTCAAAAACAAAACAATTTTCGTACATAGGAGAGAGGAAAAAGACACATTGGTGAACCAAAAGAGCTAGAGAGAAAGCATAGATTCAACCTCTAGTTGTAAAATTGAACCTGGGAACTACGAATGCCACGGTGCACCACCTTCTGTTGGAATGAGTAATAAATATTACGTTATTGCATAATGCAGGTTTTCTTTTCTTTGTTTACATTTCTAACCGCCATCTTGAAAATGATGAATATTTTTACATTCCGAGCTGCCATTTTCAAAGATGGCGGCTCATCGAAGCCCAAAAGCTTGCCATAAAGCCCATAAGTTGGATACTGTATATACTAAAAATTAGCGAAATCGGTTGAAACGCGCAGTCAAAGTTATTCAATAAAGAAGGTTTTTTTTTACATTTCAGGCCGCCATTTTTCAATATGGTGGCGGATTTGAAAAAATCTTTCTTAGCACGTGCTTACTACTTAATAGTAAAGTCCCTGCAAAATTTCAGCCTTCTAAGTAAAAGCGGTGCAGTTTGGACTGGGCGTTGATTAACAGCCATTCAGACGTCATGTCGAATTACATCAATTTAAGAATGAAAAATCGCGCGCAAAGCAACCTCATCACCCATGAAATGATTGTACCATCAATGAATCTTCCATATACGATACAGCGATATAACCATGCACATCTCTTGGTGAACTAACTAACCCATCTGTCCGATACAGCAATATAACCATGCACATCTCTGGGTGAACCAAGCCACCCATCTGTTATAAAGCATGGCAACATTGTCTGGGTCTAAACCCTAAGCTCCAGTAACGAACAATCTATCCATTTGACCAATCGACCTTGTTATAGTTGGGATGAAGGAAGAGTGACTTAAGGATGGGGGTGATGGAAGATGTTAAGAAAGGAGGGGGTCTAAATAGCCCCGGTATGCCATCCATGCACCATGTCTCATCCAATCCATCAGAATCGTTTTTAACCACCACCGTTCTTCCCCCTTTTCTGGCAGAAGAGGAAATTGTTCCTATTTCTCCGACCCCGGTCTCGACCTCGTAAATCTTATATGGCTCTTCCCAAAAAAGAGAAGTCAACAAATCCCAAAGTTATCCAACAACAACAACAAAAAAAATAACTTATGAACTTTATAGATTTCAAATTCTTAATAACGATAACTCGACATAGATCTCCAGGTTGAAAAATCTTTTCATCATATTATGGGTCAATGTTCAGTTTGCCTTGGACGAAGAAGCCCCTTTGTTATATTATGGGTATATTTTTACTTGTTAGGTTATGGTGACAAGGAGTGGAATTTAACACATAAAAAACAACAGGTTCACTTGAAGATTTACAACTTGGTTTAAAAGGTTTTCATATTATGGGTCAAAGTTCAATTTGCCGAGGACGAGGAAGCTCCTTTGTTATGGGTATATTTGCACTTGTAAAATTGTGATGAGGAGTAGAATTTCGCCTGAAAAAAACAGGTGTTCTACTTCTCAGTTTGAAATTAAAAGGTTCCTATTCTCACAAAAACCCCCAATTATTAAAATTATATCTTTAATTTGCCAATATTCTGTTAATTTTCTAGAAAACTAGGCCTAATAACAGTTATCACATTATAATTTCTCGCATTGTTTTTTATAAAATTCGATTAAAAAACTGAAATAAAAATCCCGGTTTTATTAAATAAAAAACGCCTCATTTTTTTCCGTGCGTAACTTTCTTGTTAATCCACTTCTGTCCATACCAAAAATAGTGCCGACGAAGAAAATATATATAAATTGTCGTCGGGCAGAGCAAGAGACGATCGCGGATCTGATCGGACACGGACTATACAGTATAGCGTGGGTTCAACTGGTTAAAACGCGGACCAAAAAAAAAATAAAGAAAATTGGGGTGGGCTAAATTTATAAGGAAAGGGAGTGTTTGACGTATGAGCTACCGATGACAAACGTTGTGTAATTAAGTCAAAAGGCCGCTCGCTAGCTGCGTCGATGTATTAAGCTAAACCGCGTAAGGAAATTCGAGAGATTGATTTTCTTTTAAAATGAAGGGCAACACCCTAGAAATCGCATCGCTGGAAAGAAATTGTCGAGCCCGCTGTGCACCTCGAGTTCTTTGGAAGACTTCTTTTACTCTTTTTTCAGAACTATCAGAAGGGAGATGAGACTAGAAGTAAAGAGCTCTAGCATTGGTAGTAGATCCTGGCACTAGTGAACAAATTTGAGGATTTTATGCCGCTTCCATCGCCCCTACACTAGAGAGTAAAAAATTGGTTGAGTTCCAAAAAATTTCCTACCCATTCCCCTCAACCTAAAGCCGCGGAACACGGACGCGGGTGCTTGAATCTAGTTCGGCCGTCTACCACCTCGAGTCTCACGTTTTGGAAGGAAAATTCAGAAACCGCTACCAGAGGGCCAACCGTTGGTGTGTTATCAAGAATATTCACTTTCGCCAAGTGAAGAATTTGGTTACCTCAGTACTTCTAGTCTCATCTCACTTCTGGCACTATCCTTTAGTTGTTAATTCGCCGCTCCTTATGTCTTGGATTTAAAAGGGCTAGCGGCGACCGCGAAATGATATCAAGGGTGGGTGGGTACACGGAGGGGTAGAATTTCCCCCCTCCGCACCTTTTTTATTTAAAGTTTAAATGGCAGTGCGTTCACCGCACGGAAAAGGTTAATGGAAGAAAGATAATGGGCGTCGAATTCCCCTCTCCTTCCCCAGTCGTCTTTCTCTATCATTCTCCTAGGTCTTTTAATGGTGACCGAGCTAGGTTTTCCTTAATGATTAGAAGGTACTGCCCCTATATACAGGGTGTTTCTGATATAAGTCCGCCATCCATAAATTAAGTTAGATTATGTTCTTTGGGAAATCAATTTCGAGTCACAAATGTAACTTCTACTGTAGCAACTGTTCTACATTTTCGAGTTATTATTTAAGTGTTTTAGTGATGGTCCCTTAATTAAATTATTAATTAACTATTGTCTGTTCAGTTTCTTAATTATATTTAAGGGGGTCGTCCGTAAAATACACCATCCAATCTTAACTTGAAAACAGTGTCCCTTGAGGCAAAATGGAGATAGAAGATAGAACATTTTCGACTCAAAATTGATTTTCAAAAGAACATCCCCCCTTTAATTTATGGCAGACTGAAACACCCTGTATATATACCTCGACGAATTAAAAGCGGTATAAAGAACAAGATAGTCAGGTGCAATCATGAAAGTACATTGGAATGTGCTGTTGAATTTAATTAAGGATATTTGCCTTGTTTTTCAAATAGATTTTTTTTTGCATATATATATATATATTAAATTTAATCTACAATCCAACTTTATGGTATTTTATCATATCACATTCTGAAGTTTCCCAAATTTACAATTTCTTCCAATAGACAATGCCATTAATTACTTGCAGAGAAACCAACACACATTCGGAAAGCCGCCCTCTTAAGTTATTTCCCTGGCGACAGATAGAGCCCAAAATCACTAGACGCGGAGGGATACTAGCCAACTCGCGCTGCCCTCTATCGGTGGCTTCTTAATTGGCTCGAGAGGAAATAAGTTAGGAAGGCTATGGTCTTTGCATCTCTTCTAGAATTAATAGAATTGTCTATATATTTTAAATTGTATGTGGAAATGGATTAAAGCAGCAATTTCGCCAAACTTCAACGGAGAAGGTTCCTGCCGTATCGCCTTAGGTTAAATAACTCTAAAAACCTTAAAACATATCCCAGTTATAAATAAAAAACCAAGCTCAATAAATCGATATTAACAGCATTTAAAAAATAATTAATGCTCTAATGGGGAAGTATTATTAACACAACGATGTTTTCAACAACCTTCGCTATATGAACTCCGAATGAGTGTATGTCTGTTGTCAATTAGCTCAAAGGCAGTAACAAGTCCACAATTCAAAGCGGATAATGAAAATTAAGGTTAGACCGAAGTATATAGAAAGAAGTATAACTACTTGTCGGGCATAAAACGTTCCGGGCGGGTAATCAGAGAGTTTTAAGGGATAATTTGGGTTTGTGCTTAGCTTCCGAAAGAGAGAGAGAGCAAGAGGGAGAGAGAGGACGTGGAAGACGTGAGGTCTCTCGATTGACCAACAACATCTCGTACTTGAGTACATACGAGAGGGCACGTCTCATTACCTTAAAAGAGTCGCCGCTGTCGACGAATAATACCATAAGATATGTTCACTATAAGTTTTTCACTGGTGTTTACAAACTGGAGCTTGTAATGAAGTGAATGAGGTAGGTCATAGATTCGAGGTAAAGCGAGGGAAGCCTGGTTATGGCGCTGTTGAAAGCGGCTTAGTACAGACCAAGAAGTGATATCTAGTTTATTAGGGAGAAGGTATAAGATGCCTAAGTATTCGCGCGCCATAGTCCCAGTCCCCCTTTCAAAGTACAAGGGGGGACGTAAAAGGAGGCGGTGTATTTCCCCTCTCCTCAGTCGGAAAATACCTAATTTTCGTCATTCGCGTCGCGCTGACGTAAGTTTTCAAACACCAATGAGATGCTGGTTGTAATTTAGAGAAAACTCCGGACCTACTTTTGGACTGGAGATAAAGCTGGAAATGTGGCCAATTTATACCTTCTCCCTAATAAACTAGATATCACTTCTTGTACAGACTAAATAATAATAAGGTGGACTGCAAAACAAACAGAGTGTAGTACTTCAATTCTCGCTTGTCGTTCTCGAACTAGCTCTCCTCGGTAAGTCTCTAGAGCATTACGAAGAATAGTAAGCGTTATACTTATGGAACATATCTTATAAACTTACGGTAATACTTATATAGCGGAATTAAAATGTACACGGTGGAACCGGCTCGCCTCACGACCAAAACACGTGAGTATCATACTTAAAAAGTAAACCCATCCGGGAAATAAGCGAAACGAAAAAGAGGCCATTTGTCGAGGTTACAAAATGATATGACCTTAACATAAAACTAAACACTATTAACTATACCGTTGGTAGATTTCGGTAATAGGGGGGTTGGTCCCATGCTCTTTTCGGACTAGATATACTAATAACGCTTTTGGTACGTCAACGCTTCTACAATTTCCGGTTTCCTTTTGAAGCTCTTTTTGGAAGCGGTTGAAAAACAAAAGCTTCCGTCAAAAAATTGAAAAGTGCAAAGCAAAAATGTACTATGTACAAATTTGGTACATAATATTTCTCTGTAGATTTTGCTTTTAAAAAGGACCCGAGTTTGGGCTTGGGGTAGTAAGAAACGTTACTACGTTTAAAGTCTAGAAGGAAGAAAAAACCTAACAGAAAACGCACAAGTCGGAAAAATTTTAGTTACGACAATCTCGCTGTAAAAACGGAAGTAAAGGAAGTTAAACGTGATAAAAGCGGAAGTAAAAACTGAAAAAGTAGTTTTCTCTATAAAATCCCAAAGCACAGCGCGGTTTTTTATTTTCCCAGCCAAAGAAACTTGCCTACAACAACGCGTCTACAAAAATGAGAACGTACAACGCGTCCAACTTTTCCCAAAAACCCAAAAAACACTTCCGACCAATACCATCATCTCAAGAATTACTTAACTTCGCACTAAGGCACCCTGGCCAAATTCATTTTAGACCTAAAACTAAAACCAAAACCAAAATTACGGCTCGTAGAAACGAAAGTACTTTAAAAAGGCGTAAGACGACGTGGGAGGAATAGATTTTTAGACCAACTATATATATATATATATATATATATATATATATATATATATATATACAGTGTCTTAAGTGTGGAAGTAAAAGGGCAAAAGTTTCAATCTTAAACAAACGGGAAGTGCAGCGCAAACAAAGTGCTAAAGAGTGAGAGATTTTACAGGAAGGAAAAGGAGCGGAGAAAAATTTTCGGAACAATTTCAAGTCGTCGAAGGACTTTAGAAGAGGCCCTGCTTCCAGCAAAGGACCGCGCCATCAGGAAAGTGGACTGGAAAACGGCCAACGGCGATCTTAGAACTGTATAGAAACCATTGCCTTCCATTAAAACATTGAGGAACTGATGGGCAAGGGTCATCCCGAGTGAAATCTTTCCGCTGGAAGGAAAACCAAAGGAGAGAGAGAAGAGAAGAAGGAAAAAAATCTTCTTGTTTATCTTGGACGGACCAGAGCTAGTGGATATTAAACAAAATCTAGAGGTCCGAATTAATATAGAAAAAAATATATATAGATATAAATACAGGGTGTTTCTGAAAGGTTTGTCAGAAATAAAGGGAGATATTCTTTGGGAAATCAATTTTGAGTCCAAAATGTAATTTCTATTTTTCATTTTGTCACAAGAGACACCATTTGGAGTGTTTTACGGATGACCCCTTAATTATATTAGAATAGTCTTTCAGATTCTTAATTAAAAATTCTATAAAAATAAACAATAATTTCATCATTTCCCATGGACAGTTAGTGAGTAGTAAATAGACATTATTACTATCCAATTGGTTATCATGATTTTCCCTTGAAAACCCACCTTATTTAGAAAAACTAAAATGAAAATTTGATATCAAATACTAGGCCTAACCAAAAGCATTTGAACATGTATAAAAACACCTTGATATTGTTAAAATAATATTAAAAAAAAAAAAAAAAACACCAATATTATATACAGATAAAAAAAGCCGACTTTCAGGCGCAAAATAGCTCATGCTTTTTCTACGAGCGCCTGTAAAACATTCCACCGCAACACACTAAAGCCCAAGGAAAACCCTAACCCTAAATTCACTCTTTACAGTATATTGTTTCTAATTATTTCCATGACATGGTTTTCACTCATACCTTGAAAAAATAAAGAACAAAAAATAAGAAAGGATTGGCAATGTATTAATTAAAGTCTAACACGAGAGAGAGAGAGAGAGAGAGAGAGAGAGAGAGAGAGAGAGAGAGAGAGAGAGAATGAAAACCATAATGGTTAGAACTACACTCCCATTTTCGCTGGTATGACCGCGGCGTGACGTCAAGCTCGACGCCATTCTTTATTTTCCTTAACTAGTCTCCCGCCCACAACGTCTTTTGTCCTTTGTCCTCCTGGTTTTTACGAGTTAGCCACCGTGTCCTTCAATAAACCCTAGAAAGCCCCCAATAACAGCGGGGCCGTGTGTCATGATCCCAATGGGGATTATCGGTGAGATTTAGTACAGGATGGGGAACAAGTCCACGCATCGGCCCTAACCTATCAGGTATGATCAGAGATGGCTGGACAGGAGAGTGTATAAGGGGGAATTATGAAGACAACAGAAAGGAAAGCAGAGCATGGAGTTGAAGGGTGGTGGGATCTTACCATCCTCCCAAGTGAACAACAAAAAACACCTCCCTTGATCGTTCTCTAATTTGTGCTGGCCTCTACGCCCAACTACACCTTTCCACAGGATTCTGGTCTCTCATAGTGTTTTATTATACAGGAGCAACCACAAATATAAGAATTTTGGGAGGTTTTGGCCCATTCAGACTAGAGTTAAATCTTACATTCCCGTCGGTACGTTCAATTCCCTGTGCAGACGCTAGAGCAGACGACTTAAACGGAGTCGCTTATATGGGTGATTTTTTAAGCCAAGACTATTGAATACTAAAATAACCGAACATACAAAATGAATAACAAATACCGCACCAAGAACCCTAACACTTTTCATATATCGTCTGCTAATGCGTAGCAGCTCACTCGATCACGTGTCAGTAAAGGCTTGATCGAGTGAGCTATGGATAAGGAAAATGCGCTAACGAGGTGACGGACCCCTCTGAATTGGCAAAGGGGGGTATAATGTCCTGGTAACATTAGGAATCGTGAAGACACAAGAGTAATGGTCAATTGGGTGGGGACATCGTTTTTAGCTCTCTTTTTTATCTACTTTTCTTTTTACTTTGTGTATACGAGTCTTTAGGGAATGACCCATGATATTTAGAAAAATGATACGGACTTCCCATGCACCAAACAAATAAAAAGAAAAGAACTGAGGTGTATCGCAATAAAATTAATTAATATTATACAAAAATAATTATATTCAGTTCAGTTCTAATATATGTTCTTAACCCTAACATAAAGCAAAATTTAATTAATACGGTTCAAACAAAACTAAATATATAAAAACAATAAGTGTACTTCGTTCACAGTTCCAAGCCTTTAGCTGTAGACGCCTGGGGAAAAAAAAAGGTTTACCAGAACAACAAACAAACAGTTGAAATACTTCTACAGTAGGATGCAGTTCACAAACCGTTTCTTTTATACAACTAGCGCAATCATAGACATCTATAGAAGAATAGGAGTTCAAAAAACTCTAGTATCCGAATCGTTCTTTGGCAAAAAATAGGTCGTTGTTCCCGCTTAGGAAGACAAAAAAAAAAGGCGCGGAAATCCCAGCAGGATTACAAAGCTATCACTGGTCCTCTCCCGATCCTAAACCCTCTTCTCTAAAACTCCTACATTTTTTCCCACCAAAAAAAAAGAGGATATGGAAGAATGGACGTTGGGATGAAAAAAATAAGAAAAAACAACCCTTTTTTTAAAGCCACGCTGACCACGTCGGCCGATTCGAGATATACTAGAGACCGAACACGCGAGGGTCAACGCTAAAGGTCAAATCCTATATCCCCACCATCCATTTAGGGATAGTTAATTCCAGGGGTTTCTCCCCCTCTCCCCTTAGTTTCGATCCCTACTTTTGGAGTTAGGAGTAAAAAACCGATTTGTTCATTTTGAGCTAGACTTCGATCCGTAAAAGAAGGATCTATGGGTACGTTAGCCTTAGCTACCAGAGAACTAAAAAAAATTGGATGGAGAACCATGCGTAGGATTATATAAGAAAACAGAGTGGTCACAACTTTTTAAATTTTGTAGATAGAGAACTGGTTTCAATATAAAGAAATAATTTATTAAAATTATCCTGGTCCTTTCCTTTAAGTTTTGCCATTAAGTTATTCTTCTCCAACTCTGCCTTTAAATTATCGCAGGGATATATTTAATTTTAGAAGTAGGAATGGAGAACGGTAGAGCCCCTCCCTCCAATACGCAACGAAAAGTTTAAATTATCTTATTGGCTCACTTAAACTACGTTTTGATGACGTTGCTGACGGGGACGGTCAAAAATACGTAATTCATTTTTACCTCTGTCTCTATGACCCGCCTCTTCTTTCACACCCCTCCGTCCCGTGAAAGGGGGTCCGGGACTTTGATTACTCTGTTCTCCATTCCTACTTCTAAAATTAAATCTATCCCTGATTATCATTCTCAACTCTGCCTTTAAATTATCCTTTTAATTCCACTTTAAAACTCTTAACTTACTTCCTGTAATTCACCCATATTCAAAGCTACATCGATTAACACCACATCAAATTAAACACCAATAATAATAATTAAAAAAAAGAATCGATTAAAACCATAAATTCCGCGCGTGTAAATTTAGTTCAAATTTTAGTTGGAAGTTCATCTTATACTATTCATCAGTATCTCTTTGTGGAATTCGGTTCATCCTAGAATCATTTGAATCCGACCAAAATTACACGTGGGAAATTCACAAGGGAAGCGTGTATTAACGAGGTCCCAGCAAACCAAGTAAAATGGCGCGAAAGGGGGCACGAGGAGAGCTCCAAATTACGGCGTGGTATATATAGGAGCGGAGAATATACCATACCATACACACTCTTTAAAATTAATTATCTCCGGAGGGTTCAAATATAGCGTCTTATCGATAATCAACGAGAATTAATTCACTTCTCCTTAAAAGCATCTTCTAAAAGGCGGGAAAAGAGGGGAGGAGTAGAGCGCAAGACTTTCTCAATCCCTTTTCCCGCGCGCTCAGTTATTTCCCGCCAAAACTGTAGATCCATCGGAAGATGCGTAACTAAAGAGCGGGAAACCCAAAAGCGTTGAGCTTCTCGCGCTCTTCTACTACAATTACTACCATAAATTATGAGAAGGAACGATGAGGGGGTGAAAGAGAGGGTTAGGTAAAATCGACTCGTTAGAGAAATCATCAAGTCGATATGATTGCGTATTAGGGGACCCTAAAGGAAAAGCCCAGAAGCCCCTAAAGGGGATGGAAATTTGGGAAAGAGGTTGCTTGGTTGCAGGGCCCTATTAGAAAATGAGACGTGTTCAAGAACATTAGCGTCATAATGGATATTATCAGTCTTCTTAAATATTTTTCTTAATCTATCAGCGCTGATTACTGTTTTCAATAAGGTGTCTTTATATGATGCATGCGTGGTGACGTGGTCAAGACTCGAGAGGCGAGAAGGAATCCGTATCAGATTTGAAAATTAACTAAGGAATAGGAATCTATAAGCAATACCGCGAATTCTTTCGTTTTGCAATTAAAGTTTTCTTTTTTAATTTTATTTAGTTGTGTATTTATACAGGGTGTTTCTGATAAGTCTGTATGTTCTTTGGGAAATCAATTTGGGGTGGAAAATGTAACTTCTATCTCCATTTTGACCATAAGGGACACTGTTTTCGAGTTAAGATTTGAGTGTTTTAGGGATGACCCCTTAATTAAATTATTAACTAATCCTTGACTAAATCAGTTTCTTAATTAAATTTAAGGGGTCATCCGTAAAATACACTATCCAATCTTAACTCGAAATCAGTGGCCCTTAGTGCAAAATGGAGATAGAAGTTACTCAAAATCGCCCAAAGAACTTCCCGATTAATTTATGAAAGACTTACAAGAAACACCCTGTACTTGTTCTTTCTAATATGAACTATAAAAGAGGAGAGGAGTCAAAATTTCCTATTCACGAATTCAATTAAAATTAAAATTAAAAAAAGAAATTCAATTATACCATTATTAATTATTATAATACTAATCTAATATTTAACAAGTTAATTAAATTTAATAAGGCACGCACAATATCCCAATAACGATACAACATAATAATATTATCATCATTACTTCCCTCCAATTTACGTCCATTCATAATTTCAACCCCAATATACAGGGTGTTTGTGAAAAGTCCATCAATAATGAAAGGGCGTATTTATTGGGCCATTTTGAGTCGAAAATGTTCTATGACATTTAGCCGTCCGAGCCACGGTTTTCGAGTTATGATTTGAATATTTTAGGGATGACCCCTTCATTAAATTAGCGCTGTCTTTCAATTTCTAAATTAAATTTAAGGGGTCATCCGTAAATTACTCCAATCATAACTTGAAAACAGTGGCCCGGACGGAAAAATGTCATAGAACATTTTCGACTCAAAATGGCCCAATAAATACGCCCTTTCATTATTGATGGACCTTTCACAAACACCCTGTATATACGATACCAACTGACTACAACATTAAAATTTTCAATAATTTAAAGCTAATTTTAATTCCATTTCGAATAAACGTTTCCTCGTAGTCAGATAATACGATTCTTATGATCCCACTCTTACAAGTCTAGCTTTAGTTTCGAGCGAAGGAAGATTCTGTCTGCAACAACATTTTGTATTAAAGTATCAAAACCCTCCAGGGGTTTACGGATGAAAATCATTCTCGCGCTTATGGAGATTCGGGGTGGTAATGAACGGGCTGGGAAATACAGAGATGTAGAGAGACAGACAGTCAGACAGAGAGATGAAGAAAAGACGGAGAAAGTAGAGAGAACGAAGAGGAGGATGGAGATAGTCATCCGAATCATTCGAAGAATGCAAACAACGCGGCCAGCTCTCCGACGCGCGCAAACCCCAGGCCCTAACCCCCGGTATTCATATTGTCTTATAACCAACCAATCCCAGATTTCTACACCAGATAATGGAAGGTGCAGGTTGCTGGAAAGGTTCTTTAGTAGACAAAAACATTTCATATAGGGACAATCATATACAGGGTGATTTCAAAAATGGTGGTTCATGGAGCTAGGGTTCGTACAACTTTTGGAAAATCAGATTTCCCTGACATTTTCAAGGTTTTTTCAAATATATATTTCCAGGTGAAAGGTCACCTAGTAATTGCAGAAGTGTTTCTTTTCTTTTTTGGAGTAATAACTATACGGGATTGGTCATATTTAGTTGGAGCAAAGCAATCCCTTCAGGGCAAATTTACTAAAACATCACAAAAATATCCCAGATTTCCCAGAATTTTACTAAAAAAATTTATAAATTTCCCTGAATTTTTAGTAGAAAAATCTACTTCTATGGAATTTCCAGGTTTGTACGAACCCTATGGTAATTGTAAATTAATTTTGATTTGAAAATGTAATTTCTATCTCTATTTCTTTGCCATAATGGACAAATTGGACACAGTTTAAAAGGTCATGATTGGAGTATTTTACGGATGACCCCTTAAATTTAACAAAGAAAACTGAAAGGAGAAATAGTAGACTTCAATATTTCTAAATTGTATATTATTAAAATACGAAAATTCACAATATTAACGTGCAAGGCAAATGTCTCTATGAAATAATTTTGTCTAACTCTGCCTTCATTCTCAGGAAAGTCAACCACGATAGGCAAATAATGCTAGAAGGATATCCGAACAAAATGTGTACGCCAGCGATTTTATACCAATTTTAAACCAGAGACTCGGATAAGGATAGTTGAAAAGACAAAAGAACATTGAATTTGAAACCAAACTGGAGAAGAAAATAAAGGAAGGGCAGGGGCTTCAATAAAATCTCTCCCTTTCTAAACATTTGATAAAAAAGAAAGAAGATGATGAACTTTTTCATTTTGACTATACATTTACCGGTAACGGTACAGTTGGGACCAATTTGAATCCCCTGGGCTTTATTAAAAGCTGGTATGGAAGAAAATTGTGCCGTGAATAAATTAAGTTAATGAGAGTTAATCCTTTCCAGTTTCATTTAATTTAAAAGAGATATTGTATGGTTATTAACAAAAATTGGGGTTTTTTAAAATCAAGTCAAAGTCCCAGCCTGATTGACTTATAATCAACGCCCAGTCCAAACCGCTTTACCTACAAGGCTGAAATTTTGCAGGGACCTTACTCTTAAGTAGTAGGCACGCCCTTAAAAAAGATTTTTCCTATTCGACGCCATCTTGAAAAATGGCGGCCCGAAATGTAAAGAAAAAAAACCTTTATGGAACAACGTTGATTGTTTTTTAAATGATTTCGCTAATATTTACTAAATTAGTTCAATATATCCTATAGACGGGCCTTATGGCTTTTGGGCTTCATTTTGCCGCCATCTTTAAAAAATGGCGACCCAAAAATTAATAAAAATGTCCCTGAACTTCAAAATAACAAAAATAATAAATTTTAACGTTCCCATATAGAGGTTCGAACAAAATCAAGATAATTAAAATTTCAATTTATTAATTACCCCCTCCTGTCATCTTCATTAAATATTTAAGCATTTCGAATAAAACCCATAACGCCGCATCTTCTTCTAAATGTATAAATACATACACTTGGAAAGATAAGTAACTCCTTTGAACTGACCCCTACCTAAACTCTTCTTCTTTCTTTCTTTCTTTCCCAAAATTCTTTTTTCATTTCCGCAATCAAACTTTTTTGGCAGAAAGCAAAAATGGTTCGTGGAATATAAGGCAAAATAAAAAAAAAGAAAGAAAAAAAAAGGTAAGCTATAAGTTAAGCCTCGGTTATAAGCCTTGGCTGTTAGATAGGGCGAATAATTCAACTTCAACCGACCGAAAAATAAAAAGAGAAATCCCTCAACTCCCTTTTTTGGAAAATGAAAAAGAGAAAAAACCAACAAAAGTCTGGGTAGGGTTTTTTTTTTCTTAAGTAAAATAATATAAACTCTCTCTCCCTCTCTCTCTCTCTCTCCCTTAAAAGCTATATAAGAGCTAGGAATAAATCCAACAATGTAACCTTCCTAGTGGAATAGACTAGAAAAGTAAGAAAAAATTCCCAATTAAAGGCAAAAAGATTCGACTTTGCGGAAGAGAAGGGAATGCGGCAATTCAAGGAGAAAGAGAAGAGAGCCTTCGTATAATAAAAGAGACTTGAGAAGGGAATATTATTATGAAGAGGCGATAATTAAAAACCGTTATTGTATTTGCATAAGGCAATGAGAAGGAATAGAAAAGGATTTTTGCCAAGAGACAGACAGAGAGAGAGAGAGAGAGAGAGAGAGAGAGAGAGAGAGAGAGAGAGAGAGAGAAGAGAGAGAGAGAGAGAGAGAGAGGAAAAGAGCTAAGTTTTACCTCGCTTTCTTAATTAAATCGTTTCAATTAAGTTAGAAACTTTCTTCCTAAACGGGTAAAAACTTAAATATACAGGGTGTTTCTGTCTGTTAATTCTGCCCTAAAATTAAGGGAAATTCAAATTATGTTCTTGGGAAATCAATTTTGAGCCGAAAATGTATGTAACTTCTATGAGAGCCACTGTTTTCAAGTTAAGATAGATTGTCCAAAATATTTTACAAAGGATGACCTCTTAAATT